>PJRA01000428.1:593639-604190 GCA_016987375.1 Brachionus koreanus
CTAAGTTTAGTTTCGTCGCTATTTTTAGCAGGTTTACAACTACCTTTTTTTCTCTTGAAAGTTTTATCTTTTTCTATAATATCTAGCCAATGATAAACAGAACATTTTATGTATCCAAGATCAGTGAATCGCCTAACAATTTTACCTTTTGGCAAATTTTTACAACTTTTTACAAAGCTGTACATCTTTTTTGATGGTCTTGTTCACTCTTATAGAAAATTAAAATTAACTTTTGTGCCATTTTTCTTCTTCACCCGTTAAACGCAGTTGTTAAATAAATTAAATGAAAGAAAATAAAAATAAAATATATATAAAGTAAGATGGCCTAACTAGATTAGGCAAAGGGCTTTCAATATAATGCTTATGTGAGCTATTTGATATCTTATTTTCTTTTGAAAATTTGAATTAGTGCATTAACCCATTTAGATAAATAGGTAATTTGGTAATTTTTCGGACTTATTACAAAAACATAAATTTTGACATTATTGATGAGGTCCTTTGAAAGAAGTAATCTTTTTGTTGGAATCCTCGATATTTTTTCTACCTACAATGCTGCTTTTAGGACAAAATTAAAAAATTCATCCCATTCACACATTAAATAATTGCCCCATCTTACTATAATAGATAAAAAAAATACTAAATTAGTCTAAATAAAGAAAAAATTAATTGAAATGAATTTTTTAACTCAGTTAAAAATTTGGAAGAAATTAAATTCCATAAAATTTTCTATCAACAAAAAGCTGCACAAAGGTTAAAACTCAAATTTCTAATTAAAACTTAATAAATAGCTTTTAATAAATTAACAGTTAGAGTTAGGTTGTTAGGTTAAAGGACCAAATTGGCTTGAATTTACAAATAAAATAGAAAAAAAGCAAGTCTCGAGTAGACCTTTTTGGAAAAAAATGAATATATTTAGATCAAAAAATGCTCTAGGAAAATTCCTATGCTAATTAAATATGGTAAAATTAAATAAGAATTTTTAGGATTTAACCACAACTTTTAATTCACATCAAGATTTTTTTGTATCTGAAAATGACTTTGAAAAAGGAGATAAAATCTCAAATTTTTTAGAAAATAAAGTAAATAAAGAGGTGGCATGGCAATTTAAATAGTGAGGAAAAAGTTAAGTTTTTAGGCATTACGCTAGATTCAAAATTTACATTTAATTCAATGATTTAAAAAAACTTTGTAATTCAAGACTTAACATGATAAACTATCAATCAAATAAAAAATGGGTTTATTTTTCTATTTAAATATTCTATTTACAAAAAACTTGAAGAGCTTTAATATTTGTAAAATAAAATTAAATGGAGGATAAAATATAGTTAAGAAAAAAAATCGAAATTACAAACCGGAAAAATTAATTATTTTGAATGACGTCAATTGAATATGGTTTAATAGTTTTACACCAGTTGATAATCAAAAAATCTTTAAAATTGTAATTTAAAACTGTTTTTTTTTTAATAGAAAAACTAGTGGTCGGGCGCGGGATGAAAACAAAAATAAATAAAAAACAACAAAATTTTCCTTTAGTCACGTTAGAATTAAATTCTCTTGACGTCAATTGAACATTTTTACTAGTTCTAAATTTTTGTAAAATAAGCGTCACAATACCTGAATACAAAATAAAGCTACTTGAACACCTCACGTATATTTACTTTTAAATATATCCTGTTTTATTCCTAAACGATCATTGATGTAATCTAAATTTTTTTAATCATATAAATACTGGCTTCTAATGTCGAATAACTCAAATTGTCAAGCTAGAATTTTAAGAATGAAAATAATAATAAAAGCATTTTGGTTGCTTGTAATTTTCATTCATTTAGTGGACTGTTCTTTGGTTAGATCAAAAAAAAAATTGGCTAGTCTCGAAGAATTTGAATATATTGATCAAGAAAATTCCAATAATTTCATTAGATGCAAGGAGCATTCGGAAGCCGAAATGAAGCGCTTCTATGAAAAAAGTATTAGATTGAGTATGGAGAAAATATTGGATGCAATCGAGTTCTATCCGCCTGTTCAGGAAAAATATGCCAGAAACATAATAAATGCAAGTGAAATGAATCCAAACATGAATTATCTAATACATGGGAACACAAATTGCTCGGTAAACAAGCAAACACCTTGGCAAGAGAACCAAATTTCGATATGTCCTTATCATTTTGTTGAGCTAAGACGCCAGGATAGATACCCATTCGTAATCAAACGAGCAGTTTGTAATTGTAAGTCTTGTTTGGATGTTAAAAGTGATTTTTTAAAGTGTTTGCCAAATTTTATTGTTAAACCTGTTCTAATCAGACACATGTGTCTCTCAAATGGTTATTATGGCTGGAAAAGAGCGTTTGAGTATATTCCAGTGTCTTGTTCATGCAAGCATTTGATGCATGTTGATTAAATTGTTACTGATTGATTATCAGGAATTAATTGTACATTTTAAATTCCGTTTAATAATTTTCTATTTAATTTCACATCTCAGGTCGTTTTTTAGTATTTGAAAATTTATATTTAATAAAGAAAAATTTGAAATTAATTTTTTTTTTATTTTATCTTTTATCAAATTCTAACTATGTTTAATTTGATTAATTTGCCGATTGAAAATTGATGAGTTTTTATCTAGCTGAATCAATTTTTTGATATTTTAATGACCTTTACAAAAGAACAAATTCAGAGCCATTAAGTCAATGAATCAAGAACTAGAGACTGCGCTTGGAAAAAAATATCAAAAAAGACCCCTTAATGGACACCTCAAGGGGAACGTAATGTACGAAAACTAGCAGTAACATGTAAGTAAACAATCAAGAGACGGGAATGACATGGGGAGAAGCAAGGGTAAAGGCAAAAGATCAACTTGAGTGAAAACAAAAGTTGGAGTTGATAAGGAAAAAAAACAAATCCATAATAACTGAAAGCACAGAATTCTTTTTACATCTTCAAGGAGAATAAGTAGTTTGAATTGAAAAAAAAATTTGATACAAATAATTTCAATATAAAAGGTGATAGTATGTAAAATTCGATTTCATTGAAATGGGTGATGAAACCCTTTTAACAATTTTAGAATTGAAGTTATCTACCATATTTCATCAAATAAAAGAATTTTATCCATTTTTTTTTCTTCTATTGGAAACAAAAAAATTTAAATTTAACATGACAAATGACTGAATATTTTCTTTTAAACGAGTCATATTTTTCTGAGAAAAAAAAATCAAATAAAGAGAAATTTTGGATTCAAATACTAACAAGTTTCTTCTTTTTGTGGTTACTTGTATTTGATGAAATACGGTATTTGTGGTCATTTGTAATTTACCGATTCTTTTAAATTATACTTAAGTATTATAAATTTTTATTTTAATTTTTATTAGCAAAAGAGCTAAGCTTTTTTAATTTATTTTTTACTGTGTTTTTTACATTGAGACTTGAAATCGAAAAAAAATTTTCTGGAAAGTACATTGATAGGCATTAATGATAATCCTTAATAATCTTTGAGATTGTAGTTATTTCTTTATTTTTTTCTGATATATTCAGATAGTAATTTAAATTTACAATTTAATTTTTTATTTGAAAAAAGATTTTTAGAAAAAAAGGTTGAGTATCGAAATCTGTCAAATCATGAGGAACAACTTGGTAATGTCAGTCAACCAAAATAAGGTGATCGACTGTGATGTGTAAAGTTCATTTGATAATTGGAGAGTACTAAGCTTGGAGTTTTTCTCTAGAGTGGTACGCAGAGCATTCTGATAGAGAAAGGCTGGTCTACTTGTCCCTTTCTTTCTGTAGAGGCCTGTATCAGCACTATCAAAAGCAGCTGTTATTGTTATTGCCGTTTTAATTAATAAAAATGATTAAAAAACATAATTTATTAAATGATATGAACAATAATTAGAAAAATAAAATAACTGCAATAGCATAACATTTCCATGGACAAATACTCAAATATTTATCAATGCATATATATCGGAATATTAAGACCAAAAATAATGACCAAAAAATATAAAACAATAAATAATTTCTTTACCCATCTAAAATTTTGGATGACATATGAATGAAATTTTTCTTAGGAGAATGCAAATTGTAGTTTATTTATACATTTGATAATTTTTAGAAATTTTAAAATTTCTTTAAGCAAACAAATATTTAAAAGCTTCGTTAAGAAAGACTTATTATTTTTCCTCTGAATAAAATTTTAAAAAAATAAAATTTTTAAAATTTTAATTTATTTATTTTTTAAATGTTTTTTTAAAGTATCCAAAGGATTTTTGGTGAATTCAGAATAATCTAAAAGTTGATTGAACAAATTAATATCTTGGTTCCTATGAAAAAAATCACATTTTAAATACTTTTTAAAAAACGCTAAAATTTAAATAACTTACGATGTTTTATTTCTAATTGATTGTCTCTGGGTGACTTTATTTTTTTGGTTTATTAAATTTTTTTCTCGCTTCTCTTTACGTGTCAAATTTGGCAAATTACTAGTTTTGTCCTCAAATAAAACACATTTATCTTTTTTTTCCAGAGAATCAATCATTGGCTTCATGTCTCCAGTAATAACTGTTTTTTCTCTTTTTGCCTTATCAGCTTTTTCTTTTAATTGATTTTTTATTAATCCAATACCTTTAGTATTTTCAATCAATTATAAATATTAAATAAAAAGCTAATTAAATATTTTACGCTCTTGCCAAACATTATTTTTTAATTTATTTTTTGCTTTTTTTGAAATATTTTTTGACTTTTTAATTAACAATAGACCTTTTGACTTTGGATCCAATTTTTTAATAGCATCAGTGGGCGTGTCATTTTTTAATATAGATTTTAGCATTGAATTAGTCAAACGACCGGTTCCATTCACAAAATTTAGCTCCTCTTCTTTACCAGCTTCATCAGACAATTTTATTTGCTTCAACAAATTATTTTTTATCGATTCATACTTTTGGTTATTCGGATCATCTAGTTTTTTATTTAACTGATAAAAAAATTTTATTTTATTTTTGTTATTTATTTAAAACAAAATGAAAATACTTTTGCCAATGGCAGCTTATTGTCCTTTTTGAATTTTTTAAACTGCACTTTTTTCACAAGACCCATTTTTTTAACTTCGTCTATTTTATCGATATCATTTTCTTCAACATTATTCTCTGCAGAATTTATCTCAGAATTCTTTTTCTTTGAATTCGATAAGCTATTATTCTTCAAGCTTCTTAGCTTACCCATTTTCAAAATCTAAAAAATATTTAAATAAAGCTAGAAAAGTAAGAAATTATTAATAATTAATTTGCATTATGAATTGTAGTTTGAATAAAAATCATTTAGTTTGCAATAAACCAGTCGAGGTTAAATGCGGAGAGAACCAGGCTTATGTGGCGTGCCATGATTGCGTGCTAAAAGAAGCTGATTATTCAGGTTTGTTTAGATGCAGTTTTTGTTCCAATGACCACCATGTAAATTCATTAGAGCCTAAAGAATTTGGCTCTGTAAGCAAACCGGAACTTCAAAACATCTTACTTGATTTATTAAAAGTTGGAAATTCACTTAATTCAAGTTTTAAAAGTATTTGATTCTTATTAAAGTCAATTTTTTTTAATTCTTAATTTTTAAAAGCTAAACTAAATGAGAATTATCGTAAAAATTTACTAATTATTGAAAGTGAAGATGTTAAACAAGATTTTTTAATCCGACTTGAAATATATAATTTGGAATTGGACAATCTAGAGTTGAAACTAACCGATTCTATTGACAAATACAGGTGTAGAGAACTTGGTCATAATTTAGAGAAAAAGGAAATATTAAAAAGCTTACATTTGGATGATGAAAATATTTCAAATCACATTTTTATGAATCAAAAATGCAAATTATACGAACAATATTTGAAAAATTTAAGTCAATTTGTTAATTTAGACCCAATTAATTTAAAACTGAAAGACAAAAAAAATGTCAGTATCCAAGACAGGCCGACGAGATCCTTAATCGGATTTCTCCATGGTCCAGTGAGTACTCGTTCTATTACAAAAGAACTTCATTTAACACCTGCTGTTAGTATAGTGGATTTAAGCTGCTTTGTAAAAAGTTCATGTGGTCTTGCTGAAATTCATGATGGAAAAAAATGCTGCTTGGCTTTGACAGATTATGCTGCTAATGATATCAAAATAATGTCAAAGTATGATTCTTATTTTCTTACAGACATTGACATAATTTCCCGTGACAACTTTCGCTTCAACAAATTCAAATCTTATTATGGCATTTGTTCAGACTTTGAATCAAACAGGTTGACCAAGTTAATGGATCAGAATCAGAATTTGTATGCTTGTGATATGGAACTGCATCGAGTAATCATATTTGATCAACAAGTTACTAAAATACGTCGTATCATAAGCCATGTACCTGGTGGTGAAAATGAGGAATTTGAATGTCCAAGAGACATTTGCTATTATGATGAATTTTTTTATGTTCTTGATCAAGGAAAAAATGTTATTAATATATTTCATAAGAATGGGGATTTTTTCAAAAATTTTTATTTCAATAAATCACAAGTTACTGCGAAAAATCCTTGGAGTGTAAAAGTTGGTCCTAATAGAATAATTTTAATCGATTGGAAAGAAAAAGTGCTCATTTTTGATTTTGACTTTAAATTAATAAATACAATTCAAATTGATTCGGTTTTAAGTATGTGCTCAATAAATGATTATGATGATGAAGAATTACTGGTTTTTTTTCATTGTGAAAATGGTCGTATATCTGGCTATCGAATAAAGTGTAAAGTGGCAACTTTTGATTTAGTTTTTGATCAGTACTTTAAAAAACTAAAATATAGGTCTGAGTTTATGCTCTTTACATCATCACAACATTTTGTTTTATCTTTAGGATGGAACAAATCATTAGCAATCATAGATTTTGCTTGATTTCCGTTAAATTTCTTATTTAATTTTTTTATTTCAGCTTATTTATTTTTGTTTTAAAATAAAATATTTTAACTCAAAAGAGTAAAAAAAAATCTAAAAACGAAAAAGTAGCTTTGTTTATCATTAAACAAATAACGAATTTGACCAAGCTGTAATTGAATGTTAAAAACTTATAAAATAACAAAAAATTGTATTTAGTTGTATTATAGGATGGATGGAACTAACCTTAATTTAATTGCTTAAACTATTATTTAGTCTATAATCAAAGCATTTTAAATTTTTGATTATTTTTTAATCCAATTAAAGAGAAATTAATAAAATATGTTAAATAAAACATTCGATCTGTATTCTTTAATACTCAAAATGCAGGTGAAAATTTAATTTAATTTTAATTTTATTTATTCTCTTTTATTTTATAAAATAAAAATAATCATCATCTAAAAATTTTTTTCTGAATTTTTTAATTTTCAAGGTTAATCAACAGACTAGTGTCCTTATCAAAATCGACTGATTAACTCTTCATTTAATTAATTTAAAAATATTTTTAATAATTAAAATTATAATTTTTATAAAAATAAAATTATGTATTATTTTGAAAATAAAAGAACATAGATAAATTGTAATCAAATTTTAAATTTTTTTACAAAGTCAATAAAGATCAAATTGATACTATTATAGCTTGAATGTTGCAAATTTCAGCATTGATCGTTTTATCACAAAGTTATTAATTAATTTTGAATAAAAAAATCCAAAAGTTTTTTCTCCTATGTTCGTTTTTGCCATTGGTTCAATTGGGTTTGCACTATTCCTTAAATTGTAACATGAATTTCTCGAGTCCTTTTTTAAGAAATTTATTTTTTAAATTCTTAGACGAGTTATGATAGAATAAAGACTCAAAAGAGAATAATAAAATTCTTTCTAAAAATCTATGCTGATATAAATTATCATCATCTAAAACTTTCCGAATCTTATATTGTGAATAAAGATTTTTGAATTTGATGAATGGTCCCGAAGCATAAAAAAAGAATAAACACCGGCCCTTTCAGTGTTAAAAAAAATGTATTTTAAATATTTTAAATTTATGCTAAAATCATTAAGATATTAATTAGATTGATATTTATTAAGAATTAAGAAATATTTTACTTTTTATTTTTAGATACAAGGATTTCAAGATCTTAACCTACTATTGACTATTTGTTTGTAAACGAAATCGGACAAATAAAACAAAAGCAAAATCAAAAACAAATAGGATATTGAAACATAGAAAATTGAAATTTTTTTTCTTATTCACTCCTTGTTGAGCATTGGGTATTTACTAAAGCCTTTACCCTTGATTCTACCCATTTCATTCAGCTTTTTTCTGTGATTCTGTTATTGTTGTCCATTAAGGGGCCTTTTATTTTCTTTCATTCTATGTACATATCCAAGCCAACGCAGTCTTTTGTTCTTAATGCATTGACTTAATAACTCTTAATTTGTTCTTTTGTATACGTCATTATTCGACAATGTCTCAGACCAGTGTATCCCCAGAATTCTATATCTAGTGTTAAAATTGAAAATCAGAGTTTTTAAATTAATATAAAATTTATTCAAGTATGCACAGATGTTGATGATACATGGAATAATAAAGCGTTATTTTTGAGTTTTGGTTGCATTCAAAAAGAAAGATCAACCATTTCAAAAACAAACTGGATAATGTCGGTAGAAATTTAAAAAAAAATGAAAAATCTAATATCAGAACTCCGTTAGTCTTTCTATTTTGTCAATAAGTATTTAGGTAAACTAAGTTGACCGTAAAATATTCACTACACTCAACCCTCAATAATTCGGAAGTTGACTAAATTTCGATTTCCCATTACTTATTAGTATATTATTCAAATTATCCAACATAAATTTTTTCAATCTTCAAGCAAAATTATTTTTAAATTTATTAAATTTTTATTTTTTTTCTTTATAATCATAAAAAAAAAGCACTATAGTGTTTCTTTATTTAAAATAAAGTTAATTATTTCAAAACAAAAAATTGATTAACATGGACAAAAAAAATTAGGAACAAAAATGTAATAAAATATTTTTTTATCCAACATTTTTTATTTTTTATCAATTACGGATTATCAAGTTTCCGACATTTTCATTATTCGGACATCAAATTATCGAAGTTTATCGAGGGTTGACATTATAATTAATGATATTTTAATTTAATTGTTCAGCCCAATTTTTTTTTATAATTTTTGGATATTTTCCCTAATTAACTCATAATTACAAATTTTAAGTAATATGCTCTGATCCAAAGACACAAGAGAAAGAAAAATTGACAAAAGATATCAAAGAAGAAGTTGTTTTCTGGTGTAGTCCAAGTTTCAATAATACAGATAATATCTTCCTCTCTGTTCGAGTTTCTGGTTTACAGGGTCAATTTAATTGACTATTAAATGAACATTGTAGTTGATATGGTAGGAACGGTTTTGCCTGGGCTAATAGTTCAGCTGCTTGTGTTGACGCTTTGGTTCTTAATTTTGTAAGCAAACGCCTTTCAAAATGCCTTCTGTTTTTTAGTCAGAATCTTAAAAAAATATTTTTAAATTAGACATTCTCTTGTATAGAAACTTGTCTTTCTATTCAAACTTACCGTATATAACTTTTTTTTAATTTATTTTATCTAACTTTAAATTTGATTTTTTTAGCAATGTGAAATTTAAGTAAGGTTCAGTTCATTGAATAATGGAACTTTTTTCGACAAATTGTTTTTTTCTAAATTTATGTATTTTTGTATGAGGAATTCATTTTTATCAAAAAAAATACTTTATCTTATTCCATTTCATATTTATACCGTTTTTGATATTTTTGACTGAAAATTGAATCTACTAAAAATCATTACTATTTGAATCTAATTTTTTTCATGATCTAAATTAGCATTTTATAAGCATTAAAAAAATATGGTAGTTTAATTTTTTTGTCTCTTTTAGAAAAAAATAAGAAATTACAAAAACCCATGATGTTTAACTTTAAGCCTTTTTCAATGAAAAGACAATATACCAAACTACTAATTAAATATGATCAGTTTGTAGCAAATTCTTTGTTTTACAAAATCATGTATCGCCACCTCAATCTCATAAGTATTTATTGAAAAAAAGAGAAAAAAATATTCAAAAATAAGTATTAATATTTAAATTTTTTTTAAAAATTCAATATTATTATTATTAAAAAAGTGCTTTAGTTTTTAGTTTTTTAATTTAAGATTCTTTTGTGTAAAATTTCGTCAAAACAAATAATTTTTTTTATTTATTAAGTTTTTATTTATTTTTTTAATTTAGAAAAAATATGTATAGGTTCTAAAATTCAAAAAAAAATTGCTAAACGTTATAAATCTAATATCAGTAATAGGTTGAAAAAGTCAATACTAATGAAAAAATCGAACATTAATCTCAATATTTAGAAAGCTTCGATTTTAGTGAAAATTTTAACTTATCTATTTTGCTTGTTGCAATTGAAGCTTTAAAAAAAAAACTTTGATTGGATTAATTTGAATAACCGCCTACTTGGTACTGTTATTTATTCCCTTCTTAGACATGCTGGTGTAAAATTTAAAACATGTCTTGATATGATTTTTTTTTAATGATGTGCATTTTACATAAAAATGAAGACTTTTTACAAAGCT
>PJRA01000428.1:617164-628305 GCA_016987375.1 Brachionus koreanus
CAAATTGTTCAAAAAAAAGAAAGAGTATTCTCTAGCATAATCAAGCCTTCAGTAGTAAAAAAATCCGACAATTCATCTTTTTTAAGACCATTTTGGTCAAATAAGCCAGTTGAAAATATTGAACTTGTATACGATTTTGGATCGACTTTTTTAGCACTACTGTAAGTCGTCCAAATTGTAAACGACTGTTTAGTAAAGTCATTAAATACTTGCAAAAAGTCGTCAAATGCTTCGAAAATTTGGTCTCGAAAAATTGGATAGCATATGTTTAGATTAAGTTTTAACAAATTAGATAAGGTTTTTCAATGTTTTTTTTTAGATTTAAGTAAATTCAATAGGCACTAGTGTATAGTTGGTCTCAAGTTTTTTTGAGTAGCTTCATGTTTGATATGCTTTATATGATAGAATTTTTTAAAATAAATTTTCTTTTATATTTTACACTTGCGTGAAAATAAAAGATAATTGACACACGTAAAAAGAAAAAAAAATTTTATCACGTAACTTACGTGAAAATAAGTGCACTCTAAATTTTAATGATCATACTCTAATAAAGCCCGATGGTTTAATTTGGACTCTTATCTAAAATTTATTCATTTTATGAACCCACGCTATGTTTGGCCAAACATTTGTTAGAACAAAAAAAAAGGAATTTTTATAAATTTTATTCGATTCTTATGATCATATTAAGAATAAATAAATAAAAAAAAAAAGATTTTTGAAATAAATAGTTGTTTAGAATTTATTTAAGAGTAAATTTCTGTTAACTTTTTCAAACAGGTCAAATAAATTTTTGCTTGCTCTTTTTTTTGTCTTCGAAGTAAAATCTAAATAATAAATTAATTTATTTATTTCTTTATCTGTATCGAGATGTGCTTATTCGAAATTAAATTATAAAGAAAAATAAAAAAATCAAAGTAAAAGTTGGATAAAATAGAATGAAAAGAAAGTTTAAAAACTGTTTATTGAAATAGAAGGATAAAAAAATTTCCATCTAAGGGAAAGTCTAGATTTAAAATATTTTATTGCAATAATTATTTTTCATTTTTTTCTTAACTTTTAATATTTTTGTTTTCGTTTAGCTTATTTGAATAAATATAAATGGCACCATCGATGACATATACCTTTGTTTACAATATTTTATCTATGAATTACTGTATATATAAAAATAATTTTTTTTTAACTTGATTATATGATTAAGTGAATAAGAAAAATAAAGGGCTTCAAGTTGAGTCTCCTATGATGGTATTTTGTGTTGTGTTAAATCTTCTCATTTGAGTTTTGATTTCTATTTTTTCCTTGAACATCTTGTTAAAAATTGGCCATTTTGTTTTGTTTGTGGCTGCTTTTTTACTAGAACAATAAAAAATGAAAGAATTTTTAAAAATTTTGTTCGATTCTTGTGATCATATTAGAAATTACTCATAAAAAAAGGACTTTTGAAATAAATAGTTGTTTATTATTTGTTTAAGAGTAAATTTATTTTGGTTTATTTTTTTCATTCAAACAGGTCAAATGAATTTTCTTGTTTGCTCTTTATTTTCTAATCAAGTTAATTCAAATAAAACAGGAGGAAAAAATTATGAACTTCAATGATCCATTAATGTTAGAATATAAGTGCTAATAAAATAAATAGCTTATTAACCCGCAAACAAAAACAAAATAAAATCAATGCATCAAAAAAAAGTAGACTAAAAAATTGACTGTCTCCGACATAATTAAATATTCATAAAACTCAACCATCCATGATTAATCTACCTGCACACACATATGTACAATAAATGTCCAGACAATTGAACCTATATGCATTTGAATTTTGTTTTTCATGAGTCTAATTGGCTAGACGTTAATTAAATGAATAAATAAAATTTTCAAATAGCTCTTCCATTTATTTAAAATATTTGTCAGCTTTTGTACGTTCACATATAACTATTCACCCTTGATATCTTTTTTTTTGACACTTAGTTGAGAATAATACTAATTAGTAGCCTAAAAACAAAAATTGACTTTTACCTAATAAACAAAGTTAATTTTTCGAGCCTAGAAATTGTCTTCAATTGTTCATATTGTTGTTCGTACAAGAATTTGAGAATATTCTAATATGTTTGATAATTAGTTTTTAGTGTAGCCCTTTGACATTTAGCTTTATCATTGCTAAAAAACAAACATAAAAATAACAACAATTTTTTTTTCAAAACATAAGATACAATCAAGATTAGCATAAGAATTCAAGAATAGTTTTCTGGTTTAAACCGAGATTAAATTGTAAATTGCACAAGTAAATGATATTTTGAAGCTATTGCGCTCTTTCTACGAGATTAAGCATGCTTTCAAACTAATTCTAGAGAACTAATTTCTTTATTTCTTTTGTTTAGCATTAAAAAGAAAAATGTCGTCCTTTTTTCGCTTTCTAAGCAAACGAGGTCCCAAGTCGTCGGTGGTCAGCAGCTGCAAATCGGACCAGCTGGACAAGCACACCAAGCTGAACGTGTGCGAGGACCTCAAAGAGTCCATCGAGCACTATAATGAGCGTTGCCAAGAAATAAAAAAGATCAAGCACCAAAATTTGAACAACCAGCATCGTCAGCCGCCCATCTCCACTCAATCCCATTCAAGCAACTTTTTTTCTTTCAAATCATTCAAAAACAAAACAAAAAACATCAACACAAATTCAAAGCTAAACTCTCAGTTCAATCAGAACCAAAAGGACTTGATCGAGTGTGCCATTGTTTTTTTGGACGATACACAAGAGAGCTTTTTTATTCACAAAAAATCACTCGGCTCTAAGCTATACGAACAAGTGTTCTATCACTTGGATTTAATTGAGACCGATTACTTTGGTCTTCAGTTCAGCGACACGCACAACGTTAAACACTGGCTTGATCCGACTAAACCGATCAAGAAACAGTGCAAAATCGGACCACCATATCAATTTTTTTTTCGCGTCAAATTTTACACCGCCGAGCCCAACAATCTAAAAGAAGAGCTAACCCGCTACTTTTATTTTTTGCAATTGAAGCACGATTTGCGCTCGGGTCAGCTGTGCAGCACGGTCAGCCAGGAGCACGTGTACATAGAGCTGTGCGCGCTAATTTTGCAAGAGGAGCTAGGCGACTTTGACGCGAGCACCCACCCCATCGAGACCGTGTCCGAGTTCAGATTTTTGCCCGACAATCAACAAACCGAAGACTTTGAGGAAAAAGTCTACGCCAAATTCTCCACCTCATCGAGCTTCAAGGGCATGACGCCGGCCGAGGCCGAGCTCACATTCTTGAACAAAGCCAAATGGCTCGAAATGTACGGCGTCGACATGCATTCGGTGTACGGCCGCGACCAAAACGAATACAAGCTCGGCCTGACTCCATCCGGCATTCTGGTCTTCGAAGAGAATCAAGAGGCCCAGGTCGCTTTTAACAAAATAGGACTTTTTTACTGGCCCAAAATAGAAAAGGTCAGCTTTTCGAAAAAAAAATTCACCATTTTAGTAGCTGAGGACGACAACAACGGCCTCAAACAGGAGCATACGTTTATTTTTAATCTAATAGACGAAAAAGCTTGTAAACATCTGTGGAAATGTGCAGTCGAGTATCATGCTTTTTTCAGGCTTAGAACATCGCCCATTATGCTAAATTCGAATGGCACGGGCGGCATCTTCAACGGATTTATTCGGCGCGGTTCGCGTTTTCGCGGTCCCGAACGAACCGAATTTCAGACCCACAATTTGAGCAGACTGACGACTCCGCGACGAAGCGTTCAATTCGAACGCCGGCCGTCGCAGAGATTTTCGCGTCGCGCCTCCTACGCCATCAAGCGCAAGCTTCAAGAGCAACAGAAAAAAACCGGACACGCTCTGGTGCCCAGCTTGAGTGATTCCAAGATTGTGGCTGAAACTGGCGAGCCAGTGGTTAGTTGTTGCAAGCTCCAGTCAACTAGTAATGGAAGTGAACACGATCAAAAGTGTAATCTGTATAAAGCGCAGATGATGAGTCAGAAAGAGAAGTGTTCGACGGCTAGTCCGTCGTCGGCATCGTCCACTTGTTCCAGTTCTAGTGAAAAGTTGAGCGAGAGCGATAAAATGTCCAGCAATGGTGAAGAAATCAGAAAAGATGCTAAAAATAATAATGTGTCGATTGTGAGCAGTGTGAGCTCGACGGCCACGGTGCCTCTAAGCGAGGTTAAGCCTAGGCCTAGAGCTCAAAGCAAAAATCCAAATGTCAAAGTGTTGAATGGTGCCAATAATGTGAAAGCAACTGCGTTCACTCTTAGCAATGTTTCCAAGAATTTTGTTTTAAAAACAGCTGATAAACAAACTGTTTCAACTGAATTATGAGTTTGTTTGTTGTAAAGTTAGAACACGAAATTTTTAACAGTAATTTATTCTTAATTTTTTAAAAGTAAAAATATGCAACAAAAATTCATACACATTTATGTTTTAGATATAAATTAAAGATAATTGTTTAGATGTTGAAATTTTATTGATATTTTTTATTGAATATTTTTTTTTCTTTGTTTTACTGATTTTTTGTATTAATTTTTGAACTTTTTTTTTTTTTTATAAATGTTTGTTGTAAATTTTAATTTAAATAAAATCAAAATGTAAACAATAACGTATATATTTTTGTTATTAAAAGCATGGAAAATTTAGAGTCAGTTTTTTAACTCCCCTGGGTATAAAATTTAATTTTAATTTAAACTTGAAATTCATAATCTACATTCAGTGAAAACATATTTTTAAATATTTAAAAAATTCAAATCATTAAAATTAAATACCATAAATTTATTGAAATATGATTAGCATGATTTTGATTTTTATAAAATAAAACTAAAATTGAAAAATTAAAATAATAAAATTGTTCAGAATTTTGTCTTGTTTATCTAGAAAAAGAAAAAGCAGAGTCTGTGGTCTAAATACGATTTTAATGAATAAAAATTTTTTTTTTTGCTTTTATTCAATTACTAAAAATTTCATATTTTTTTTAATAAAACTATATCTTACAGTGTACAATTTTAACATTGAATTTATGGGTCTGAAAGAACTACAACCTTTTAAAGGTTTAGTTTTTTTACTCCCCTGGTTATCAAAGTTAATTTTTTGAGCTTCTCTGATTAAAAAAAATATTAAATTTAAGGCTTCACAGCACATAGATTTCGAATTTCAATTTAAAAAGTATAAATTCAGATAGCACTTATGTTTTAAATATCTGTAATTTGATAATAAATACCGAATTTTTAAGATTATACTAAATTTTTTTTAGCTAATATATTTTATGAACCCATGCTTAGCCAAACTCTGTTAGAAAAAATAAAAAGGAAATTTTTTTAAAATTTTATTCGATTCTTGTGATCATATAAAAAATGAATAAAAAAAAGCAATTATTTAAAAAAATATTTATTTATTATATATTTATTTTTATGTTCTTAAAGAAAATATTATATGCTTTTAGGTGTATCATGAAATGAAAATTAAAAGGGTGTTTTTGGCTGTGTTTGAATGTTTTTTTTTATTTTAAATTTTAATATGATTAAGTTTTTTTTTACAAAAAAAAATGTTATAAAAAAATAAAGATAGGCAAAAATAAAAGTATTAAAAAAATGGCTATTTTATTTAATTTTTGTGATTTACACCCGGTGTAGTTTGTTTTCGTATCTTGACTGGTGTATGTTTTAAAGTTTACCAATGCTTCTCTAGAGTAAAATAAAATAAAATTAAAAAAATAAAATTAAAATTTGATAAATTTAGATAGTTACATGATTTAGATTGACATTTACAAAATACATATATTTGAATGTTTAATGGGTTAGGAAAAAAGAAGAACATAAAATCCATAAATTTGAAAATTTAAAACTATAATATGAGCTTCAACTATAATAAGTTCTCACTATTTGATGATAATCTTAAATTTCTCCTTGCCTCTTCACAAGTTTGCCCAAGTGTACTCTTAATTCAAGTTAAGGTTAAGTTTGGTCTCTTTGAGATAAAATTTTTTGCAACAAGAACATTCTGATCGATTTGACTCAGCATTTTTTCAGCGTTCCTAATTTCCCAATCATTCATTGATAGAATAAAAAAGATGTAATCATCTGTTTCACAAATGATCCTATAATATTATTATTCTCTTGAAAAAACTCTATTTCTTTTATGAACAAACATTCTATCTTAATACTCGGATATTTTGAGCTCAAATAAGTTAATTTTCCTTCCACACCTGTAATTGATACTTAAAAAAATCAATATCATTTATGCTGGGAAAATTAATCAAAAAATTCAATGAAAACTTTTTTTATATATTTATCTCAATATCATTAAAATTATTTTTTGTCTTAACTTTAAATTTCATTTCTCATATTTTTTCTGATTTAACATTTTATTAAGCATAAATTATTTTATTTTCGAACTAAGAAATTTTTTTATTTAAAAATTCTATCTCAGAATCGCTATTTTCGATTTGTGACCCTTTGAGTATTCATTAATTTGGTTTTAGTGCTCTAAACAATCTTCATATTTTCAAACTTTCAATCTAGAACTACAACGTTCTTTAATATCTTCTATCATTGAACTAAAGGCTTATTTACTATTGAAATGCTTAACCTAAGTGTTTTATAATCATCTTTCATCTTCCTTTCTATCTTTTCGTTGTTTTCCTTAGCGAATTTATGAAATAATTTTAACTTTTTCGAAGCTTTTGCTGTCGATTTGAGGTATTCCAGAAGTTCCTGTGAATAAGCAGTTTCGTTGCAGTTTCACTCGGTGTTCTTTTTACTTAGTCGCCAAAATTGTTCAGTTATGGTTCACCGTTGAATTGGAATAGACCAAGAAGAGATCGAAGTTCTTTCATGTTATTTGTGGTGCTTCTTCATGGAGGGATTGGTATCTGTCTTCAATGTGCCCTATACCGAAGACCGAAGAATTTAACTTGATGTTTTCCAAATTCGCATTTCCACTTTTTAAAATGATGCCATGCTCTTCTCGGCGCTTTATCACTCGTAATAGTGTGTGCTTTGTCTGTGGTGTCGAATACTAGTAAATCATCGGTCATATTCAGCTGACTGGGTATATCCTCAAGAATTTTACGAATGAATGAAATTTTTTGGATGCGCTAGATATTCCCATGTGAAGACTCTTGTATTCGTAATATCCATAGTGTGCCGTGATCGTGGATTATTGCCTAAAAAGCTTTGTTCATAGGTCTGGCTTCGCTGGTTAATCTTACTTTTATTTCGTTGGTTGGATGCTTTTCCTTTTCGCTCTTAGAAATAACTGCTAAGTGTGATATCCACGGTGTGGACCAATGGATGAATTGGCTTGTTCTAGTATGTCCTAATCGATTTATTTGCAGCTCATTTTCTACACCCAGTTGAAGGTGGATTATCACCGAGCGTAGTTTCTGCTATCATAAATACATTATCATTAAATTAATTTGAATATGTTCTTTTCGAAAAATTATCATTTTAGAGTTTTAATATTTTAATATAATTTTAAAATATTCCAATTCACTAAAAGCATTTGATCTATCTTTAGAAAAAACGAAATTTTCAAAATAAATAAACGCTCTTGTTTTTATTCTATGCTATGAATTTTATTATTAAACATAGAAATTAAATTTTTAAGTAGTTCATGTTCTTTATGCTCAAAATTATAGTTAAATAAGTTAAATTTTATTTAATCCAAATAATTAAAATAAAAAGTAAAAATAAAATTTAAAAAAAATCTTCAAAAACTTTTTTTAATTCATTTAAGCTTATGGATCCATTAAATTTTTCTTTTAGATTTTGAAATAAACTTTCCACTTCATCATCATTACATTTTTCACTCAACTGGTATTTAAATTTTAAAAAAAGTCTTTTGGCCTCTTCATGCGACAGTACTTCATTTCCTTCATGATCAATTTGTGCAAATAAATCTGACAAAAAAGCTAGAAGTTGCGCTTTTTGCTCCTTATTATCAAGCTCAACAACATTAAAAATCTTGTCCAACTGAGGCTTATACTCAGACAGACCTTCTTTATCTAAATTAACTAATTTTAAAGCATGCAGTTCGCCTTCAAGTTCATGGACACAATTTTGACAGTCAGCAGCCAGAATTATACCCTGAGGAGTCTTGATTTTTGAAACAAATTCAGGCAATTCTTTCGCTGATTTTAATGTGTTTTCAAACCGTTGCACATATTCAATCGGATCTGCTCTTACAACTCCCAAATATTTTACTTCTTTTTTGATAATTACTTTAGGACTTTGCCATTGTACAATCAAATTTTTTGGATTGTCAATAATTTGTTTGGACATGTTTACCTTTTGAAAAATAACCTTTCGTTTCAAATTTGGATACGGAAGCCATCGCTCGATAATTACTGACTGTGGTTTTTTCGGAAGAGGAGCTAGTCGTTCAATAATTACTTTGCGTGGTGGTGGTGGAAGCTTTTTTCCGCTGATTGTAATTATTTTCTTTCCTTTTTGCTCTGGCTGAGGAGGTGGTGCCTCTCTGATTACCAAAGGTTCTGGTGTCGCAGGTCTAGCAGGCTGTTGACGGATGATGAGTGGTGGAGCGGGAGAAGATAGAGCATCGGGTTGTTGTTGAATTATAATCTCGCCTAATGGAGGCGGCGTTGGTGGTCTCAGATATCTTATGGCAAGCTCTTGAATGTATTCTACTTCTTGGTTAGACTTTTTTTTAATAATTTCAGGCTCTCGATCTTCATTTATTTTGTAATTGCATAGTGGAATATTTCCTCTCCAGTTGAGTTCCTCTTGTTTATTGGCCCATAGACCTTTTTGACCAAGAATAGTTATCTCCTCTTTCTCATCCAAGGTTATAGGAGTAAATGACCGCAAAATTGTCTTTTCCATTTCGGATTCATAGCTATTATTCTGTTGAGAATCAAAAGCTGTTTGATGAAATGTGCTTGACTTTAAATCAGAAGGCTCGAATTCAGTTACCAAATTTTCAAAAGAATATGCTGATGACTCATGAATAGGCTTCAAACTTTTATATTTTTGCAGACTTGATAAAGAATCAGTCTGAGCTCCATCTGCTTGAAGAGACATTTTTTTGAAACTGAAATTTTTTGCTAATAAATAAAATACTTAAATTTGGAAAATATTTATATAAGTTTTTATGTAATATAATAAAGATTGTCAGATGAGCTTTTTTTTAAAAATAAATTGATTTTTCAAACTCTTTATTTAAGCCGAAATTAAATTTCCCATTTACGACATGGGTTTACTAATGTTCTTAAGAAAAAAAGACTAATTAATTATCAAATCTATCCGAGATATATTTTGCGATTAAAAAGCGTGATTTATTTTTTTAATAGGCCCATATTGTCAATAGCATAAAAATCGGACATTATTTTGCCGTCCATTTCGATCAAGTTTATATAGTTCAAATAAAATATTCAGATATTTAGCTCAAGTTATTAAGCTAGACCATTTTTACACGAAAATAAGATTAATTTAATAGACTGTCCATTTATTAAAACAGAGTCTATTGACTGTTGAAATTTTTAATCTTAAATTTAACTTATTGTCTTTTTTCTATTTAGTTACTCAGAATAGATTTCATTTCTAATTAATTTTAATTTTAACAATAAACCTTTAAAATTGGCGAGTTGAAGTTGATGACAATTTTAAAATCTTATTTCAATTCAAATACCTTTTAATCTTATTAAATTTTGATTCATTTTTTAATTTAATTATTTTAGTTTCATTTACATAAAACAATGAAAAATTATATTTTGTGTTTAACACTAGAAGCACCAAGCATTTTTTCACGTTTTTTTAATATGAAATTATTTTAAAATAAAAACTATAACAATTTTATTAAGAAATATTATTTTTAAAGAAAATTTTAAAATCTACATAAATCAAAAAAGATATATTTATTTCAAAAATCCATTCAAAAGATACGAGGATTTGAAAAATTTTAAAACGAGTCATTTTGACTGGTTTGACTCGCTTCTAGTGTTAAGTGTGATACAAAATGTATCTACTCTACAAATAACATTGAAAAAGTGTGAAATTTCAAAATAATTTTTTCTAATCCAAAGGAAAAAATAATTTTAATTTAATATTGTAAAAATTTTCATATTTGCAATTAATTTTTTAAGTCAAATAGAACGAGTTTAATTTTTATCTTCGAAGAATCTCATTCTTTCATCAGTAAATATCAAAAATAATCAATTTTATAAAAATCTATTTTAATGAAATTTGGATTTTTAATTTACATGGCTTTTTAAATTTTTTAAACCAAAAACATAATTCAATTTTTACAATTTTATATATTTTTAAAATTTAAAAAAAAAACTTGAGTTTAGATCACTAGCCTGTTGATTAACCTTGAAATTGGGAGCGAAAAAATTATAAAAAAAAATTTCAAGCCTTTTAAAAGTAAAACAGAAGAAAACAGTAAGTCATAAATAAAATTTTTCATGTTTATGAATATTTTCAGAGATTGAATTTAAATTTAAATCAACATTGTAAGCTGGCACATAGTCAAAGAAAGAACAAGAAGAAGCTCCAACCAGCACAGTTTTGTTCGACCACTCTCAGCCTCCTGCCAACTGAGAGAGCTTTTTTTAATTTATAGAGTGACTATGCCATGGAACGCCCTACCACAAGAGATCGTTCAATCCCCATTGATCAACAAATACAAGAACAGACTGGATAAATACAGACGTAAGGAGAAACCTACCATGGATGAATTCCAAAGACTCGGTAGAATCGACACGAGGGAAAAGTGACATAATAAAAAACAATCTTCATCGTGATGAAGGCAGATTTGGAGAAGTGACTTTGCTCCAAACATAGTGTGCACTACAGTTACCATAGATGGGATCCTACTGTTTCCTTTCTTCGCAAGTCTAGCTTGCTAGCTTGTTGTAACTTATATTATTATTATTAATATAATTTTAAAGATAATAATTAAAATCGCTCTGTTTCATTTAAATGTTTAATAAGTTAAATTAAAAATATTTGAAATATCAAACTTTTTCTATGCTATTTCAATTTAAAATCAATTAATATAATTTTTTTTAATAAAAAATAAAAATATTGCCAATAATTTTGTTTTTTATTACAGTGTAACGTTGTTAATCCAACCATGTTCAGAGAGTCTGTTTATGTCGGATTATAGAGAATTCCAGAATTAA
>PJRA01000428.1:628908-642591 GCA_016987375.1 Brachionus koreanus
TTTTTTATGCCTCAAATCAAGTCAGTTAAAAAAATTAATTTTAAATATATTGTTTTTTCATATTTTATTATTAAATTAAATTGGATATTGAACAAATTTAGAAATAAAATAAATAAAAGTTTATTTTCTATTTATTTAATAAATCTATATTTGATACATAGTTGCTTTTTAATTTTTGGCTGTTAATCTTGACCTATGTGGTATGTTAATGTAACCAGATTTGGAAAACAGCCTTTCAACTTGTACTGGTTAAGCAGGTTTAGATAAAAATTATTGTGACTTAGACTTAAACTGTGACTATAAAACAAGTCTATTAAATTATTAAAAACAATTATTTAAGTACTAAACTAGACTTATTCAAAGTTTATTTAGTAAACAGCTTTTTTTTATTCTAAAAAATCTTTTAAGATTAAAGTTTTCAAATAAACAAGCGAAATCATCCATTTTAATTTTAGTCTTCTTTAAAAAATATATTCCTTTTAAAAAAGATACTAATTGTCTAAGTGGCAATTTTATTTTTAATAGTAGTAGAGAAAATTAATTTTTTTTGACCCTATTCTATCCTAGTGGATAGTGTGGAGGAGCTTATCTGTTTTTCAAGTACCTTTTTGAGCAACAGCTCCGATCTGACACAGAGGCTACTGCATCTACTGCATGATCATCTACACTGCAAATTTTACCCAGTAGAAACCGGTCCCCCATTTTTTGATGAAAGGGGTTTAAACATGCGCCCCGTATTGCAGAGATATTTTGAAGATTTTCCACCCTTAGTGGGTTTTGAACCCTCGATTCTCTGCTTGCATGACTAACAAACAAACAGCTCGGCTATCTGGGTTAGAGAAAATTAAATAGGAACAATAATTTTTTTAATGTTTGGTGTTTTACTGTTGGTTTGTTGGGTTTTTTGTAGGATGAGGAAAATTAATTGGCAAGAAGCTAGTTTGTTTTGATTTGTTTATTAATTTAAAAATGATAATGAAAACGGCCGTTCTAAAGCTAGTTTAGAGTCTGGAAGAAGATAGAATTTGGATAATGTAAATAGTTTGTGAATAGAGTTTCTTTGTTGGTTGGTTTTATTTATTTTAAGACTGTAAGCTTAGGAAATTAGTTGTTATACATAGTTAGTGTTGTGTGTTTTATAGAAGTCATGTAAGTAGTGTAAATATGAAAAAAGTGTAAGTAAGATTTTTGTTTAATGTTAAGTGAGCATAACAAAATCTGCTCTTGTGGTTGCTACACCACATAATAAAAATAAGAAATAATAAAAATCAAAAAAAAAAATCAATTTTACATGGACGTTCTCTGCTATTTTATGAAAAAATCAGAGCTGTTCAAAAGTAAAAAGTGAAAATTTTTGGAAGTCAAGCTACTCACTTGACATTGAAAAGACTTAAAAAACGACATTTTTTGTAGTTTCCCACAAGATTAAACTTTAATATATAAAAAAAAATCTTTACATTTATCGAATAATTTAATCTAATTAATTTTGACATTTAATTTTAACAATTATTTGTTTACAATTTTAACAAAGTGGAAATGAACATTTACTCAGCTGACAATACTGTTAATTTATTTCAATTAAAGATTTACCGACAAAACCATACATTTTACCAATTGGTTGATATTTGCAAAAATAATTTTTCTTTTATTTTCGAAAATTGACGCCCCTCTGCAGATGCTGTTTACATGACCCAATTGTATATTTTGCTCTCTTGGGAAATAAAATTTTGATTCATTTTTTTTATTATGGTTTTGAAAATCTACGAGAGCTGCAGGTACTTTTTTGTAAATTGTGCATTTTTGTATCGGTCAGATGATAAATTTTAATGTTCTAATTAATTAACGCTCATTTTTTGAATAAAAGTATTTAGGTAAATAGTAAGTTTTAATTATTGATTTAAATTAATTAGATAGTTTTGAATATTTATTTTAAAATTTGATTAGAAATTTATAAAAATGATTAATTTTTGTATTTTTGCCATGTCTTTTTGTCTTTTCCAAGATGCATAAGAACTATGGGAATATCATCAATCTACAAGAACATATGTAAAATATTATCATTAAACTTATAATTAAAAAGCTTACTTTTATTCGAATCTGTTCAATGGAATCACGATCTCTGATAGTTGCTTTTCTATCATTTAGAGTGTCATAATCTACTGTTATTACGTAAGGAATTCCACATTCATCTGACCTCCAATAACGCCTACCGATTGATCCACTATTTTCATCTATTTTGTGATAAATTCCATTTTCTGTTAATAAATCAGCTAAAAAATAAGAAAAATAATAAAAGAAATTTCATGCAATTTTAAAGTTACATATATTGCGAACAAATGGTTTAAGTTGTTCATCTGATTCATTTAAGGGTAAAATATTACATTTGTATGGAGCTATTTGATATGGCAAAGAAAAAAACTAAAAAAAAAAAGAAAATAATTAAAAATTATTTGCGTGTTATTTTTAATTACTTGTTTGGTTGAGTTGGACCTTGTCATAAAATTATGTTCTAATATGGTATACATTATTCTTCCTATTCCAAATGAAGGCTCAATAACATGAGGAAAAAACTGTTCTTTAGTATTCTGTGTTTTATTAATACGCTCAGCTCTTAAATCGGAGCCTGAAAATTCCGAATGCTTCTTGAGATCATAGTCGGACCTGTCTGCAATTCCGGCACATTCAATCCAGCCCTAAGTGAAGAAGTAGAATTTAGTTGATGATAATTTTTAGCTACTAAGTCAGTTTTTTAATCAAAAAGATTATATTTAAAATTTTTTTTCTCCTAAAATCAAATAAAAAATGAGATGTAAGTTTCTCTAATTAAACCCTAAACTACATATCAATTAAAATAATTGAAAAAAATGACCATAGCTAGAAACTAAAGATTTTTTACTTGATATTTTATTTTAGATTTTTATGCTAAGTAATTATAAAAAAAATCTATTCCAAATCTTTTATCTATCATATTTATTTTTTAAATTTTATTGTATTGAGTTAAAAGAAGTATTAGAAAATTAAATCTTAAAAAGTTAATATGCCAATAAATTAATTTAAAAGAGATTAAAAATTTAAAAATTAAAAATAAAATTGAAAATGTTTTTAGAAAAATAAAATAATTGAATTTTAAATTAAAAATATTAATGATTGTCTGAAACAAACTAAATTTTTTGTTTACGTATTTGTTAATTTTTTCACTTTTTTGTTTAAAATTTTCGAATAGAAATAAGTTATTAATAAAAAAAAAATTTACTTGATTTTTATTTTTATTTTAATAGCATCTAGAGAATTATAAAATACATTTTATTGTTATTTTCAAATATTTCTCTTAATTTTTGATTAATTAGGTTTTTCCTTTGAAATTTATTAATATTGTTATCTTAGTTTTGAAATTTGAAAATTTTTACTCAACGTTTTCATTTTTTACTGATATTCATTTTATTCAAAAGATGATTCAAAACTATAATTTCTTTTTAATTATGAGACAAAAATAGTTTTTATCAACAAATAATTAGTTTAGTAACAAAAGATGCTTTAAATTTGTATTAACAGTTTCCATTAAGACATTTCAACATTAGATGTGCTAAATCATCATTTAAAAATCATAATCTTAGTTATTTAAAAAGCTCGTAAAACAAAAAATTAGTTTAAAAAATTGAAAAATTTACAGAAAATGTTTATTTTTTTTTCTCCTACGCTAGAAAGAGGTATACGAATAGTGTCTTGATTTCTCAAAAGATTTAAACATGAGTATATTTAAAGTTACTAAATTCCGAAACTTTCAATTTTTATTTAATTGCAAGCCGAAAAATTTAATTTTTTCGAAACATTGAGAAATAGAGAAATTTTAAATTTAATTCAAGTTTTGGATTTTTTTAAGTTACCCCAAAATCCCTAATTTTTGCAGATTCGAAAAATCGAAAAAATTCTGAACAAATCGTTAGGACCACTTTTTTTGATATTTTAAATATTTTATTTATTCATTTTTTTTTTCATCCAGCATAAAGCCTTAACCTTTCTAATTATGATTACTAGTTCATTTTTTTTTAGCAAAATCCAAGTGAGTTTTTTTGGCTCCAAAAGCTCTTCGCAAATAACTAGCTAAATATTATAAAACATAATGGTTTATATTTTGAAGATTAGCTTTTTTATTGATAAATAAAAAAAAGTGCAAAATTTTTTGACTGATCCTAATATTTTCATTTTAAATTGTTAAATCTATTCCGTGATAACTTAATAAACATAGGTCATAAAAACTCTAAGTATCTGCATACCAAACAGACTTCAATAAAGCTGTTATTTTAAAATATTTTTACATTAAATTTTCTAATTTTTGATTTTTTTTAAATGAATGAATAAATTTTTTTTCAATTTTCTCTATTTAATTTAAAATTCTTACATATGAAGTTAAGCATTCAAGGTCCCAACACTCATTAGCGTAATGGGCCATTTCATTACACAAATGTTGTCTGAATCGGATTTTGTCTTTGCTTATTCCAGCTTTGATACAAAAATCATGTATTTTTCCCATATAGTAAGCTGTAATTTCACTTTTGATAATTTTCTTTAGTAGAAAAAATTTCAATTTTTTTTTTAAATTAATTTAAAAAAATAACTCTATCAATCGCCTCGCCAAGTTGAATTTTTTGCGAAAATTTTGAGTTAAGTTGACTATGTTCGTCCAGAATATTTACATATAACTTTTCAACAAGGTGAAATTTTTCATAGTTAGAATTTTTTTTAAATGGATCAACAAAATGTTCTATTTCGGCCATCAAAAATTCCCTTTGTCTAATCAATCCACTCTTAGGGCTAATCTCATTGCGAAACGACTTGCCAACTTGCGCAACAGCAAATGGAAGCTTTCTTTGGTTGAAGTCATACAAGCGCTTGAAATTCATGAAAATTCCCTGAGCAGTCTCAGGACGCATAAAGCCTATATTTGCGTGTGAGCCAATTTCTGTTTTAAACATTAAATTGAATGGACTTGCCGCAGAAAGTTGATTATTTTTGGGAGATTTTATCTCAAATTTTCGAATAACTTCATCAATTTCATTCAAATCAGTAAAATGAGAATTTTCTATTTTTTCTAATAGTTGCATTAGTGTTTGATTTTTGGATTTTTTTAATTTCTTTTCAATTTCTGATTTAAGCAAATGATCAACTCGGTAAGATTCGTTGGTGTTAAGATCTCGGACCATGATATCCGAAAATTTGCTGAGATGTCCAGAAGCTTTTAAAACCTGCTCGGGTGTAAGGATTGAACAATCAATTTGGAATATTCTGTCTCTTAGAACAAATTCCTTCTGCCATTCAGACAAAAGATTGTTTTGCATGACACAGCCAAGTGGTCCTAAGTCATAAAGACCGGCTACACCGCCATATAAGCTAAATGATTGATCATAAAAAAATCTTTCTTTGAGCAATTGTTCAAGTTTTTTTGTACCTATATTTTGATTTTCTTCTTCGTGTAAATATTTTTCAATCTAAAATTTTAATCAATTCAATTTTTAAATTCTTTTCTGATTTAAAAGATAAAATACTTTTTGTCTAAACAAAGCTTGTTGATCACTTAAAAGCTGAATAGCTTGGGACAATTCTAGCCTTGAAGGAGAAGGACCATTTTTCAATGTACGAACAATTTCTGCCTGCAAATAAAACAATTTTTTTAATTTATTTTTAGAAATTGTATGAAAAAAAATTTTCTGACTTGAGTTTTTATTGATTTCTTTAAATCACTTAGTTCATTTTCCAATTCTTTTTCGGGAAGTTCATTTTGGATGTAAAATTGAATTTTTTTTTTAATCTTTTCCTCATTTTTTTTTGATATTAAAGTAGAATATTTGGTCAAACCTGGTACACTGGTTGATTTTACTAGCGATCTGCGGCATAATTTTATTATATTCATTTTTCAAATTTAGTAAAAATTAATCATATAAATTAAAAAAATTTTAGCTTTCATTTTCTTAAAACTAAGCTAACATAATTTTTAGATTCAAACAGGCAAATTTTTTAATTAAGCATTTAGGTCCGCATCAAACACTAAAAGCTTTAGTTAAATGCGCCATGAAGACTTGTTTTAAAAATTAAAAAAAATTTAATAAAAACACCTAAAAATTTAAAAATTCAATAAAATGATTCTATTAACACTAGAAATTTCAAACGAAGTTATAAAAATAAATTAAACATTTTCTTTGAAAATTTATTCATTTTTTTTACAGAATTGCAATCAAGATTTTTAGTTTATAAAAATCAATAATTTTTCAAATTTTATTTACATGTGACAGAATCAAAGTTTTAATTTTTCAAAAAGAGATCTAAAAAACCCCTCGGGCGTTCTAGTGTTAAGAATAAATGACTACTAGATTGTTGTTTTTTTGTTTTTTGAACCTTTTTGTCGGCCTCTTCCTCTAGCAACGGCAGCTTCTTCGATTGATTCTGAATGTTTTTTCATTTGAAAAAGTAGATCTGAAGAAACGTTCAAGATGCTGGTTAAGTTGTTCAATATAATATTACTAAGGAAAATAATTATGTAAGAATGCATGTAAAGATGTTAGATTCACTTGCTTTTCATTATTTCAGTAAACACCCTCTCAGTATTCTTTAGTTTTTTTCTTTAATGAACAGAAATGAACCGAGTCTTAAATTGTGAAGTTAAACTACCAAATTTTTTTTTTATGTTTATTTTATTTTACATTGCCTTTTAGGCTTTCAATGAAATTTATAAATATTTATAAACACTGGACTTACTGACAAGAGGCGTCAAAATATCTAATTTTTTTTAAAATTAGACAAATTATATAATGACATTCTAATTAATTTTAGCTTAATTTTAAAGTATTAATTTACATTGTTTCATTAATATATAAATATTTAGTTGATTGATTTTTAAAAAATAAAATCCTAGCTTAACACTCAAAAACCGGATGACTTTTTTGACCCATTTATTTAAATCTTTTTTAATACTATTTTTCAATGAAAATGAAATTATTTTATAGAATAAATTAAATAATTTTATGATATTTTCTATTTAAGATATGATTGAAAAAAAATTATAAAAAAATGCTTAAATTTATTGAATAAAAAACAAATAAAGAAAGTTATAAAAGGGGTTCAAAAGACCCCTCCGGTTTTTGAGTGTTAATTAAGAGAATTCTACATTTTTTATTTTACATTATTTAATAAATTTGTCGATTCTCATCTTGTTTTATACAATAATATTGGCATAACAAGATAGAAACTGATGAAATTTTCAAGGAAATCATTGATAAAAATAATAAATAGGATTGGACCAAGAACAGACTCTTATGGTACTCCGCTTATGACACGCTCCCATTTGAATGTATCAATCAAAAACAAATGTATCCATTTGAATCAAATTTATTTATCAATTAATCTCAATGAAAGACTTTTGAGAAATCAGTAAACAAAATGTCAATATATTTGTCTTATTTATATTCATAAGTTGCTCTATCAATGAACTGTAATAGATTTGTTGTGGATGATCTGTTAGGTAAATAATCATGTTGTTTATTAGAAGATATTTCGTACTTAAGCATTCTTTCCGACTATTTAAGTAAATGAAATCAGCCTAAATTTTTTTGTACATTTATGATCCACTCTTATGAATAGGAAATATACTTGACTTCCTTCAAAATTTTGCTTGTTCACACTTATTAAACAATTTTATAAATATTTATGAATGAGACCTTTTTATAGCAATTTTTAAATGGCAGAGGATCAAATTTTTCAAACACGATTTTTTTTTTATTTTTATTTTCAGATTTAAAATGATACTTTTAATACATGTTTTAATGGTTTTCAAACTAGCTGAGAGTATGTTTTATATTTTATTTTGAAAAAAATAAATCTAAATTTACTTTTTCGAGTGAATAATTTTTTTATAAAGAGAAATTTAATTTTGGTACCAACTTTGAATCGAAATCTTTTCATCTAAACATTTGAAACAACAACTCTATTGAAATGCTTAGGTTTTTGTAATAAAAGGATACTTGTCAATATGTTTCATTCAATTCAAAGCTTTGTATTATCTACTCATTTTACTCCAAGTATTACTTTCAAAATAGTACAAATTCATCATTATATGAAAAAAATGACATAAAAAAGTTGTCAATTAATTTTTTATTTTATTATTTTAATTTCATCTAGGAATCTTTATGGTTCAGTTAATACAATTTATGCTGAAAATCGCCATGGCGAACCAAATTCAATTTTGAGTCTTAAAAGTTTGAGATTATTTGATTTCTGTAGCCAACAGACAAAGGATATTTTTTTGAGATTATCAGGTTACCAAAATAGACCTAGTTTTCATGTATACAATGATATATTATTTGATAAAAATTTTCAAATTGAAAGTCCTTAATATTGTATACTCCAATTTAATCAATGGTACCATATTGGTGTTTCTCAAAAAAATGGAACAATAAGCATTTATACTGATGGAAAAAAAGTGGTTTCCAATTATACTGGATACACTCATCCTATTAAAGAACTGGAAAGAAACAGTAACTATTTTGGGAAAAGTAATTCGAATAATTCAAAAGCAAATTTTAATTGTGATGATTTAATTTTTTTCAATAAAAATTTAAATGAAAAACAAATCGAGAGTGAAAAATTGTTTGGTTTTCATTAAAGACCTAAAAATTTCTTAATTAATTTTCTTTGGAAAAAAATAAAATTATTGTTTGATAATTTTTTTTGTTAAATTTTAACAACGCCAATCATAAGACTAAAACAAAAACCTCCAATTTTTGAAAATTTTATTCACCTTATTTCTATTGTAAAGAATTTTAACAACTTTCCAAAAACTTGTCTAGTTTTTTTAAAATGAAAATAGTTTAAAAATTTCAATTTTAAAGAGTCGATAATATTTAATTAAAATGGGATAAACTTACACAAGGTGAGATTTTGATTTTTATTACTGAAATTCTCTATTAGACGAATGGCGGTCAGTTGAATAAACTTTTTTTTTCATTATGAAAAATGCTTGGTGCTTCTAGCGTTAAATTCATTTTCAGAAGCAACATTACAGTCTCGATTGAGTGTTGGATTGAGCCATTCTTTTCCACTGGTTGATAGATTGGTCGAGGAATTTAAGCAAGGTTGCAAATCTATATATAATGTTATTGAAAGAAATAAATCACTAAAAATGAAAACAGATTTTTAAAAAAGCAATATTCAACTTTTAATACATGTCTTAAAAAATGAATAAACTAACTAGTTAGAAAAACACATTTTGCTTTTCAATCTTTTAAAAACAATGAGAAAACTTTAATAAAAAAGGGTCTATGTTTTTTTCACATTTTTTTTATGCTTTTCAGTATAATTTTCTCTCTTTTTCACACATACACTTTTCTTCACATAGCACACTCAAAATCACAGAGAAAATGCATAGATTAAAATCGTGATCAAAAGAGAATACAGTTATATTTCTTAAAAGTTTTTTTTTTTTTTACAAATTAAACCATAAATTAAATGAATTAAATCATAAAAAAATTGAATTCATAAAATGTTTGTCCACATTTGGTTGCTACAATTAAATTGTTCAATGTTAATAGTTTATAGATCTGTTTTCAAATATGGAAAAAATAGATCGTTTTGTTTTCAAGAAGAAGCGTGGTCGTGGTCGCCCTGCGAATACTAAATAAGCTTTGCATAGGGATTGATTTTTTTTATTCAATTAGATAATTATGTAATTTTTTCAAATAATAATAAATTTTGCAATATTTTACGTTTTTTGTGAAAATTTAAATTAGAACAAATTAAAATTAATTTTTAAATTCCTTTTTATATAAACTTAATTTTATTTTAAATAAAAATTTTATAAGATTCCTTTTTGTATGTTAAATAACCTAAAGATTTGTCAAAAAGTTAATCTTATTTTTAATTCAGCTTTTTTCATGCTAAAGAGAGAGAAAAATTGTGCTAAAAAAAGATGTTATGCGAAATAAAGTATGTGTGTGAAAAAGAGAGAAAAATATGCAAAAAAGCATAAAAATTGTGTGATAAAGTAATCTACCCGATAAAAAATAAGCCATGATTGCATTTTTATTTTAATTAATTATAATATTAGTCAAAAAAAGGCAATTTTTATATTAAATATTCACAAAAAACGTCTAAATATCCGAGGTTTTCAATTTTATATTTCATTAAATACAAATTCTACAATAGAACGAGTTATTAGCCCTGTTAACAGTCACCACAGGTCCAATTAGAAATATTTGACTTTATGAAAAGTGAAGCCCGAATGGTCATTGGTCTTGATTTGTGTTGGGAACCGTACAAGCAGTCTGTAATGCGGCCAAAAATTTTTTAACCGCGAGAAAAACTACCGGTCTGACCACCGCATTTGCTGCTTTTATAACCGTCCGTCTTATTTTTGGCCGCCTTTCAACTCAAGTCTTGATGTTGACGTGCGCTGTGTAGCCGATTATTTTTGGTGTTAATGGAAACACTTCTTTTACATCACTTTTTTACTTGTTCTAGTCTTTATAAAATATTCTACTACCTTGTATAATTGCTATCTTACTATTTCTTCCAATTTTCCTGATCTCTAAGATATTTCAATAAAAAAAAACAATTTTAAATTAGACTTTCTTTTGTTAAGAAATTAGTTTTGTCTTTCTATTTCAACAAACCATTTTAAACTTTATTTTTATATCATTTTATTTGAAGTAACTTTTACTTTTAGTTTTTATTTTTTAAAATATTTTAATTTTGAGGGAGCATTAGCTCGATACAGATAAAACAAATTAAAATAAAAATCCCAACAAGAGGATTAGAAAGACGGACCCAAGAGTACTAATGTAGACATTAAAATGACGTCATGAACAAATCCAAATGTGATTGTAGAAAAAAAAACGCTGACTATAAAATTAATCGGACAGAATAGTAAAAACTTCATTTTTTCTAAAAATTTCTTTTTTATAATTTTTTTTAATTTTTTAAATTTTTGTAAATTCTTGTAAATTTTTGAGCCATAATTATTGATTAATTTTATGGGTTTATAATTTTTTTTTAACTAGTTGATTTTGGTCAAAAAAATTTTTTTCATAAATTTTGATCAATTTTTTTCTTCACTTAATTTTGTGAACAATCGTTCATAGAATTTATTTACTAATTATTTTGAATCAAAAAGTATGACTAGCTGGTCACAAAATTGACAAGTCACCCTAAATTTAAAAAAAAAAATATTTTTTATTTCGAAAATCCAGTATATTAACTAGTTTTTGATTTTAAGCTGTTCAAGTAGACCTTTAGAATATTTATTAGAAAATATTAATTCTTAAAACAAACGAGCTTATGATTTTGCTCTAACCAGTCTTTAGTTTGGCATTCTTTGTCACAATACGACGCTTTCAAGCATTTTGAGCAGCTAAATTTTGAATTTGACTTTCCGCAGTATTGGCACATTTTCTCGCTTTTTTCCCCAGTGAAAACAATGCTCTTGGGATCATCGATGCGAATAATCGCTTCGCCATCCATCGCTTGTCTCACATACGGATTCAAAATCGAAATCCACGTTCCCAGTTTAAAATCTTCTCTTATTTGCTCGTAGTCCTCGCCCAAATTGTACACGCTAAGCCGTTCCATTGTGTTCTCGCCGTCATCAACTAGGAAAAAGATGGACGTGAAGCCGAAAAGTGGCATGTCGAACACTCGAACTGTCAGCACTCGACCAGTCAAAAGCTCGTCTTTGGTGAAATCGATTTCTCGAAGCAGAATTTCTTTCGATGTAGCCATCGAACAAAATTGCTTTTGAGCCTTTGTCGGCTTAAATGAACTTAGCATAGTGTTGTGCGGCGATTTTAAAATCTTAGTCTTCATCTCATGAATTAGCTGTCTGTGTTTGCGAATCAGATTCGTTCTGTGCTCGTTTTTGGTCACTTTATTTCCAGTCAAGTTATTATTAAAGTCAATTAAGGCCAAACAATTTTGCAGCATAGTTTTAGCTTGACTGTCATATGGCAAAAAACATGGCAGCTGATTTTTCTCTGCTGACTGTCCTTTTTCAAAATATTGCTCGATGATGCGTCCAGCTTGATTTTTGTCTTTGTTTAAAATTTGTTTGCACAAGCCAATAGAGTAGTAGGCTTCGGGCACTTTGCGATTGTCACTCGGACAAATGCTCAAAAAGTGCTCGTAGCCCTTAAGAGCATCGCTAAAGCAACTCGAATTTCTGAGAGCAGCAGCTCTCAAATAAGTACTGAAAAAGTTATCCGGCTCTTTGGACAAAACATAGTCATACTCTTTTATCCCTTTTTTGAATTGCTTCAAAAAAATGTGCATGCTCGCCTTGACCTCATACATTCGAGTACACATATCAAGTCGAACACATGTATTATTTTGATATCTCTAAAAAATAATTTCATGCAACTTTTTACAGAAAAAAAAATTCAATAGTTTATTGAATTCAAATATTTAGAAAAATTAAATAAGATTAGAAATTAAAAAGAAAATAAAAACCCATCATTTGGCAGTTTTTTTAAATAAAATTTTAATAAAATTTGATCTATTGTTATTGCTTTAAAATATTCTTTAGTAGTTTGATTTTTTAATATTACGTTTTAGTATTTTAATATTTATTAATTTTAAAGTAAAAAATAGTTTTTTAATTTTTTTATTTCTTGATCTTTGGTGCTGGATCAAATGCATAATTCAAAAAAATTATTTTTTATTTTTCACTTTAAAATCGAGACTTGTTGACGCATTAAACTAAGACGGATGCCTTGATGAATGCTTCCAAGATAAAATTGAAAAATATAGAAATTGATCATCTAAGGTGAATCAGCATAATCTGCTTTGGTCTCAAAGAGATCATTGTCTCGCATTATTCAAGTGACTCGGTCAAAATAAACATAAACCATCATCATCATCATCATCATCATCATTATCATCATTTGCCTTTTGAAAAATTCAAACTTTAATTTTTTAAAATTGAAATAAAATTTTATAAAATAGAGTTTAAAAACTATAAATTTCAATAAAATTCCCAATTAAAATTTAGATGAAATATTCAATTTGTCTACATAATTTAATTTGAATAAATTTTTAATAAAAATCAGCTGTGCTTAAATAAATATTAATAAATCTATTCAATTTTTAGTTTTTTCTTTGATCGTTGGTTTTGTGAAATTTAGTACAATTGAACAGACAAAATGTTAAAAATTCTTATTACTTTTCTCTCATAAGTCAAAAGCAAGTTCTGTAAATGCAACATGGTGCAACATTCAAAGTTGCACTATTTTCAACAATCTGGTAAAACTCTGCAAACTTNNNAACTAAGTATGTTGCAGTTTGTTGCACTTCCAGAACTAATTAAAAAAGTTATTAGTTATTTTAGCATTTTTTTTTGTTCTAATTGTTTAATTTGTACCAAATTTCACAAAACCTTGGTCGTTTCAGAAGATAAAAATTATCTTTTAAAGAATCATAAATTTGAAATTAACTTCTTCTCAATCAATGATCCAACTTATTTACAATGACTAGCTAATAAAATAAATAAAATTTACGGCAAACGATGTCACAAAAATATTGATATGAATCAGGGTATTTTTTTATGGACTTGTTGATGAACTTGAGGTTTTGTGCATATTTTGACATGTTCAAGTACATGAGACAAATTCTCGCATTCAAATCCAACTCAGACTTTTTATTTCCTGA
>PJRA01000428.1:643250-660775 GCA_016987375.1 Brachionus koreanus
ATCAAAAGGGTGCGTTAAGCGAAACAACTTGCGATATCAAGCAAACAAATAGAAGTCCTAATCAAATTTGTGCAAAAATTGATCATAGTTGAATTTAGCAGACAATCAACACCACGTTTTGCTTTACTTTGTCTAATATCAAAAACTTCCTGTTGTTGATTTTATCGTAATATTTTAAGCTGAAATTTTCTTTTGTGAATTTAGTTTGTTGTAAGTTCAAAGTGGACTTTCCAACAAGACGGAGCAAAAGCTCATTCTTCAAATGCAAGTCAGGATTGGTGTCGTAGGAATTTTTATGATTTTATTTCTCGCAAAAGTTGGCAGAAAAATTGAAAATGCTAGAGGGGATTATATTTTAAAATAAAAATGTATAATTTTTTTCAATTTTCAAGGTTAATCAACAGGCTAGTGCCCTTATCGTAATCGACTGATTAACACTTCATTTATTTAATTTAATAAAATTTTTAAATAATTAAAATTATAATTTTTAAAAAATATTAAAAATAAACTATTAAAAATGTACATTAACTATAAAAACATCAAAGGACATTCGTCATTTTTAGCTAAAGGTGTTCCAAATGGCTTTTTTCCGTTAATAAAAATTATAAAAACTTGGTTTTTTATATTTTTTTAATTATTAGATGATATTAAATAACTGTACAAAATTTGGTTAAATTCAGTCAATCTAAACATATTTTTATACCTTAACAAACTTGTTGTTAAATTTGGCTAAAATTGTAATTTTTAAAATAAAATAAATTGACTATTTTATGTTAGTTTATTTAGTTAAGGAACCAAAATTTGCTAGGATCTGATTTTTTTATGCTTTAGTAATTAAGAAGAACAAAAAAGTAAAAATAAAATTTTATCGATTGTCCTTTGGCTTCAAGTAAAATAAAGTGAAAACTTTGGTTTTTTAAGGGCTAATGGATCAATGAGCTATTTTATCTGTCATTTTCAGATTTCTTACCAGAATTGTTTAAAAGTCACAAGTCTAAAGACAAGCACAAGTCTTGACTTTGACGAGTTCAAATAGACTGTTAGTAACAGTCACCGTGAACCCTAAACAAGGACCTAAGTAACATGTACTCAGGCGTACTTTGTATCCACCTTCATATTTTTTTTAAATTATTTTTTGCTTATATATTTAACAATTACATTATTTTTAGCGGGTTTTAGCGAGTAATTTTTATTTGAAATTTGAATTTGAAAGATTTTGTATTAATTTAAAGATGGTGCTTAAAATTTTTAATTTTTTGATATTGCAATTAATTAAAAAAAAATTTAATTTTCAAAAATTAAATTAATTTAATTTAACAATAAAAATTTCAAATAATGTTAAATAAATTGAATCAATAAAAATTAAGTGAAATTTGCAAACTAAAAACCATGAAAATATTTTTTTAATCAATAATAAATTAATAATAAAGACTTGTACTTTTTAAATTTTTTAATGACTTTTTGAGACTTTTTTTTTGACTTTTGTACAAGTCTGTTTCTTACTCAATTCTGAGCAAGTTAAGTCACTGGCTTGACTTTTAAAAGACTTTAAAACGACTTTTTTTTTCTAGTTTTACACAAGATAAAACTTTAATTAAGAGATCAGACATATTTCGTTTATCATATTCATCCATCCATTTATTATTCAATTTTATTATTTTATTATTAATTTTCATCTTTCTTTTGCAAATGTATCAAATAAAAAATTTGTTTAATAACACGTCTGTTGAAAAAAAAACAACTAATTAGCTACTTTCGGCGATATTTTTAAATAAACTTCTAATAATAACAAAATTAGTTGATTGCATGGATAGTAACATAATTTTAGGTTTTGAGTTTGAAAAAGAACCCAAATTAGTTAAATCAGTAGAATAAATTTTAACCTAATATATCTAAAATTATTTTCAATTTTTTAAAGAAGAGCTAAATTATTCTATTTTTCCAAATAGAACATCAGAGCAATATTTTATTTTTTATTTTGTATTTAGTATTTATAAGTATCTACCATTAATAAAATGCTATAAGAATTGAACGCAAAGTTAAAAAAATAAACAGAATTATTTATAGAATGTTAAATTAAAATATATTATTTCATCTTTTTGAGAACAGCTTTATTTTTGATAAAGAGAGTTATGTAAAAAATTCTTTTGAAAGGTTTTATTTACTTTAGCTTTTTAAAATTTGCGATTATTTTAGTATTAAATTCTAATTATTTAATCAAACAGAATACTCAAAATGGTTGAAAGAGGTAAGTAAATTTGATTTTATTTCGAGTGAATATTTTAATAAAATTTTGCTTTGTACAATATAAGCTTTTAAAGTAATTATTTGTAAACATGCGTCATTAAAAATTTAATATGTTTAATAAAACAAATTCTTACAAGGAATTCCTTATTTATTAAAAATCTTTATCCTACATAAAATAGATAAGAAGAAATTTTCATGTTTTTTTTTTTCTTAAATAAAACATATTTATTATAAATCTTGTATATTAATTTTTATTTTTCATGAATTCTCTCATAATATCACGTACCAGATTCGACGTTTTGGTAAAAAATGCTTACATTTATTTTTCATAGTCACTAAAATTATAAATCAAAATATGATAAAAAAAAATGAATGATAAAAAAGATAAATAAAATTTTTTAAGACAGTCTAGATTAAAAAATTGGTTCTTAGATGTTTCTAATAATGATGCAAGGGCCATTAATTAAATTTTGCAGTTTTTGTATAGCTTTTAATCTATATAAGGCAGAAATTGTCTAAAATTTATTATAACAGTCTTTATATTTAAAATTCTTTAGTCCTCAATGTTAATTTATTTTCTGTAATTGTTATTTTATAATAAACATTATTGCATTTGATAAGAAATTAGAGTATTATCACTACTTAATACATATTCAAAGCAAATGCCATTATTTTTTCTATTTTTTATTCGTCCATCTGCTATTTACTGATGATTCCTCAACTTACACAAGGATTTTAGAAAGAATAAAAACTCTCAATATTTAGCTTCAATTTGGCATTGTTTTTTAAAATGATCTTTCCTAAGAAAGTGAACCATTGAGTGGTAAAGATGATAATCAGAGCAAAAAGAATTTGGATTAGATTCTTATCATTTCAACTTTTAAAATAAATTTTTTTTCCATTGTTCAATGTGCTAAATGAGGTCTAGCGTTATTTTGAGATACAAACAAAGACCAATATAGAATATTTTCCTTTAATAGTTGTAAAAATTCTATCAAAATTTGCTGCATTTAAAACACGTCCATCTGGAACATTTTCTACGTGAATTATCTGTTTAAAATTCCATCGGATGCTCAAGATTTTCAAGATATGATCGAAATGGATCCAACCTCTCATCCAATTTTAAAAATTAATCAATTTGATGATCGTATATTCATACAATTTTCATGATTTTTTTGTTTCAAATTTTGACACTTTGTTAAATATCAAAAGGTTTAGAATCATGTTAATCAGCTTATGATGATAAAAAATCTTCTACTTTGATCTGTCAAAGCTTATTCACTTTTTCTTGATTCAAAGGGTGCAAATTTTGCTAAACATTAGAATCATTTTAACAGGTTACTGCTGATGACGTTGGACTCTTTGTTCTATTATGAGTTAAAACACCAAAATTTAAAAATTTTTAAAATGAAATAAAAAAATTTATTATGTTAAACATATCAATAAAAGAAGAACACTCAATTTTGCTTTATTTAAAAAGAGATTAAGATTACGAATGATTACGAAAAAATTAAATTTTTAAGAAAAATTTTGAAATTTGACTATTAACACTGTAAGATCAGAGAAATTTTTATGAAAGTAATTATAACTTCTTTTTTTTTGTTTTTCATTCAATAAATTAAATCATTTCTGACAATTTTTTTTTTCCAAATATATCTAAAATAATAATAACAATATAATTATTTAATTGTTGCTTCAAAATATTTAAATTTTCATAGAATAAAAGTCAAAAAAAAAGTTAAAAAGATATTTGAAAAACTTTTTCGATCTTAAAAAAAATTTCCTTTTGAAATTGACACTTTGAAAAATAAAATTATTATTTTATGTTTTCTTAATTCAAAAACATTAACTCGAAACAAACAAATTGGTTAAATTTTTTAATTTTTTTTTCAAAGTTTGTAGACGACTCTAATTTTTTTCTTAGCTTTTAAAAATAGAAAGACCGACTGTTTTCTCATAACGATTTCAAAATCATTTTTTTTAAGATAAATTAAACATTTTTTTTCGAAAATTTATTTATTTTTTAAAAAATTAAAATCATGATTTTAAGCTAATAAAAGCCATTTTTTATTTATATGTGAAAAATTTCAAGTTTCAATTTTTAAAAAAGATGTCTAAAACCCCTCGGGTTCATTCGAATCTAATTAAGAAATATTTCATTAGAATCCACGCCTTAGACAATCTCATCGGGTAAATTGAAATTAAAGACAAACATTAGTGATTATAATTCTCTTTTTACTTACTTTAAATAGGATTTTTTCTTTTTAATTAGAAAGAGGAAATAAGAAATTAAGGATACGTTTAGTCATTTGATCATTAATTATTTAGCGTAGGTAATGTTGAGGTTTAACCTCGGTTTGTTACCTACTTACGGTTTGAGGGTTTAATAATAAAAGACTTGTGTGCTGTTGGGCCTTTGAGGCTAGTTTATTTGACAAAACGTTTTAGCTTATTTATTAGGAGAAAAGAAATTAACTTTAATAATAACAAAAGTTGTAAAATACTTTTTTTCATCAAATAAAAGAAAATTCAGTCATCAAAGTTTTTCTTCTATTTGAAGATATTTTAGCCTAAAAATTGATTCAAATAATATTAATTTACCAATTTTTTTTCTTCAATTTGAACATATACAAGAAATTTTATTAAAGTCACATTTTTAGAGTAAAATATTTTCGAATAGAAGAAACACTTCGACGACCGAACTCTCTTTTATTTGATAGAATATGGTGAAATCACAACAGTGAACGCAATTAAAACACCTATGTTATAAATTTCTCTTAAAGTTAGCTTTTTTTATTAACAGTTGAAAAAAGCCAATGTTTTTTTTTTTTTGATAAAACTAGAAAATATCTATTTATTTTTTTTAAGTTTCAAAAGGCAAAAATATTTGATTTAATTTTTTTTAATTGTTTGTCTAGGATTCCATTAAAGATAATATTAATTACCGCTATAAGCTAATTTTTTATGCGTTTTATTGTCAAATCTTGTCTCTATCAATAAAATTAGTTAAAAATTTTCAAAATTATAGCTTTATTTATTAAACAAGATTTTACACAATATAATTTAATTTACACAATAATTGAAAATTTCTAATTTAAACATTTTGTTCAAGCATATTGAAATTTAGAAAATTTTTTAAGAATTAGCTACCAGAAGCTATTTTACTAAAATAGAGTGTTCTAAACTTAGCTGGCTTAGCTATTTGAATAAAATTGTTACCAAAAAAAGCTCTTTGCTTCAATTCTACACAAATGAATTAATTAGCTTTTTGTTTAAATTTTTAAGATGATTTGAAAAATTCTTGAAGTATTTTTGTGAGCTTCAAATTTCCAATTAAAGGGCATTGTGAAAATTAGACTAAAAAGACAGTAAAAATTTTTAAAATAAGTTTTTTTTTAAATCAAATCAAAATATCATGCAATCGATCATCGTTGATCTTTGAAAAAAATAATATTTCTTTGTCTTAATTTAATTTTTTTCCTAATTGAATACTTTCATATATGAGAAAGTAAATCTGAAAATAAAATTATCAATAAAAGTGAAAATTAAATATATTTTTTTTAAAATCAAAAATAAATTAATAAATTAAATTTCAATGTAATTATGAAATTTTCAGCAAAATTAATAATGACGGAAAAAGAATCATTAAGTAATTTTAAAGAAGCTATTTTTAATGTGCATAAAATTCAAGATATTAGTGATGTTATTTAATTGATGCTGAGAAAAAATCCTATTCAAAAATTCAACTAATAAATTTTCCAATAAATTTACTTATTACGCGAATAAAACTAATTCATAAATCTGAAATAAAGAGCTAGTTCAAGTAATATACATTTAACATAATTTATAAGGATTCAAAGTTTTTTCCAGTCACAAATGTATCTTTAAACCTCAGTTGCTGTCAGTAATAAATAAAATAACTTTAAATTTTAGTAAGAATGAAATTTTATTAAAATATTTGACAATTTTTCAACATAATTTAACAAGTTTATCTTTTCCGATTTTAAATGGGTTCAGGAATGAGCCGAGTAAGCTTTTTGACAATTACTGTCTCTGACATTTAGACTAGCTTGATTTTTAAAAAAAGGTGCTACCTGGTCTTTACATCGGCTCACTAAAAGACAGCCAAGATCGGACCCAAATGAAAAGCAACCGAATAACACATGTTGTTAGTATAATCGAAGGTGCTCGACCAAATCCAAGCTTCAAGGAAGTAAAATATTTTTGCATACAAGCCAGTGATTCTCCTCATCAGGACTTGCAGCAATATTTTTCAGATGCCATTGAATTTATACATAGGGCTAGGGTGTTAGAAAACGGAAATGTGCTGATACATTGGTATATAATTTTTAAAGAAAAAATTTTCTGTATTTTCAAGAAAATCAATTATCTTTAGCTTAGCAGGTGTTTCACGTAGTGTAACAATTGGAATTGCTTATATGATGACATGTACAGATTTATCGTATGAGAGATGCCTTAATGCGGTGCGTGGTGCCAGAAAAATTGCAAATCCAAATTTTGGCTTTCAGCGTCAATTGCAAGCTTACGAATTTACAAGGGTCAAAACAGCTAGATGGAGGCTGAATAAGCATATTGGCCCTTCTAAATATGACGATGAAAAAGTGTGTAAAGAAAATATTGAAGCTTTTTGGCGCCAATTTGATAAGAAAAAAATCTCTTGGTAAAAACTAAAAAAAAAGATTCATTTTAAAACTATATATTTTTATAAAATTCTTATAAAATAAAAATTTTTGAATACTAACTTTATCAAATCAAGATAAGGAGAATCAAATTTAAATTATTTTTTTTTAGATGAAATAATAAAAGCCGCTGCAAAATGTTAAATGCACTATTTGCGTCGTATCAATATTTTAAATATGTAAAATATCAAAATTTAATCTGTTTTATTAGAAAAATTTTTTTTTAATTATTTTTTCAATAATATATATTTGTGAATTTAAATTTAATTTGATTTTTTGAAAGCCTATAGTGAGACTTTTTATCTTTGATAAAACGCTATTGGAATATTATAGGATATGATAATAAATACATTAAATATACTTTTTTTTTAAAAAATGGATAAAAAAAGTTTTTAAAAGGACAATTTTTAGCCAACATTTTAATTTTTTTATATTTTCCTCTTCAATTTCGTATCTTACTTAGGAACAAAATTATGTAAACTAAATAAAGCAAGAAAATGTTTTATTAAATTCTTTATTAAATTTTCAATTGTAAAGACTGAACAGCAAAAAGAGTAAAAAGAAACAGCTTAATTGCGATAATTAATATTTTTTAAAAAGTCATAATTCATGTACAGTATTTTATCAAATACAAGTAACCACAAATAGGAGAAACTTGCTAGTATTTGAGCCAAAAGTTTTCCTTAATTTGAATTGGATTAAAATACTAGCAAGTTTCTCCTATTTGAGGTTACTTGTATTTGATGAAATACGATAATTTTTAGCTGTATGTTGGTATATTCATATAAGTACCAAAGATTTGATATTTTTTTGCTATTTAATAAATGATCTAAGCTTACTTCTAAAAGGTGTAGAATAAAAATGGCACTTAATTTTTTGATAAAAAATTTTTTATTGAACAAAAGCTTTAACGTAAAGTGGGGAAAATAGAAGTCTGATCCAAGTAGAAAAGAGGTTCTAGTTATTTGTTTGAAAGCTCTAAATTTGAAAAACAAAATTTCGTAACCAAATTAACCACATTTATAATTACCCTATTTTACGTTAGATTTTTTTTTATAAGTGCGAATTTTGTTTTCAAGTTGCCTTCCAATCACCCTCATAAACTTTAGCTTTCAAATTTCCGCTAAAATCTTCAATTAGTCGGGCTTTTGTTACGCTTGCTGGATTCACTTCTTTAGCAAAATACCTTATGTTTTTATCTAACATATAATCTTGTACCATACTGGCATAATGAGATGATGCTAAATCAGACCATACATATTATCCTGATAATATTCTTTAATCATTGGTTCAATTCGTTTCTTAATACACTCTCCAAATTAGACATGTTGATTGACCACTAAACCACTACACTCTCCGGCGTCTTACTTATATTACTGCTATAAAAAATATCATTTCCTGATAGTGCGGTGTTACCAAGAGTGAAAAAAGATTCATCATCAGTTATAAATTCATATTTGCTTTATTTTAAAAGCATTCAACCACATTTTGGCCTAGCTGCCTTCTATTGGTTAGCATTTAAACGAGATCTCTTGTGATTTTTATACTTTTTGATGTTTGTATGCTTCTTTGAAATCTTTCAGATTTAGAGATAGTGGTAATTAAACTTTCTATAAGCCATCTTTCTTTGAAAACGACCCGAATAGGCTGTAAGTTTAGCCACCAATAGTTACGTCGCTATTTTCGCAGGACTACCACTTCCTTTTTTTCTCTAGAAAGTTTCATCTTTTTCGATAATATCTAGCCAGCTATAAACAGAATGTTTTTTGTATCCAAGACCAATTAATTGCATCATAACTTCAGTTTTACAAACAACTTATCGAAAATTCCTTTAAAGCCACAATCATTCTGATTTAAAATTTTGAAAAAAAAAAGGTAAAAATCTTGTCCTCAAATTTTACATCTAAAAACCTTAAAAATTTGTAAAAAATATTGTTGTAATGAACTTCAATTTGCTTTGATTAGGGTTATCAACTAAATTAATTAAAAATACTAATAGTGAGACTAATATTCTTAAAATTATGCTTTTTTGGCCTATTTTTTAGTTTAACGACACGTCGTTATGTCATTTTGAAAATTACTGTCCATCAATTAACTACTTGTCAGTATGTACGTAACGACATGTATTAAAGCCAAAAATTGCCAAAATAAAAAAAAATATGGATAATCGATAAAGAACTAGGAATTAATAGGTCTCAGTCTTCAAACCAACTTTTATAAAATTCAATAAATATAATAAATTTGAATTGACATGTGTGATCAAGAACAGAAATGAAAAAAAAATAAATATAAATATAAAATATTTTAACATTTGAACAGCAAAATCTCTGAAAAAAAGTCTTAAATTTAAAATAAAACTAGAACATTTCAAATTATTTTTCAAATTAAAATTTTAATTTTAAAAATTTTGTATGCAAAATTTCATGAATTCCATTTCAATTTTTATGCACTAGTGCTTATGACTATTTATCTTATTTAAAAGAGTGTCTTACAGACTTTGTAAAAAAGTAAAGATAAAGAAGAATGAAATAAATTTTAATTTAAGCATATACACACATTCAATTGTATTGAAATGAGTAATTCTTTATTAAAATTTTATTATAATTGTTGAAATATTAGAAAAAAAAATAAAAAAATTGAATAATTTTTGGAGCGACATTTCTAAAATAAATTTTATTCTAGGATATTTCTGGTATTGGATTTGATCTACTTTTAGATGAAACCTAAAATTAAATATAACAAAAATGCTGAAAGTCGATCAAAATCGGCCAAAATATTCAGTAAGAGTCCTGTTGATGAGCGATCTTATGACACAATCGATTCAGCTAGTTCAATCACCGCCGAAGACAATTCATCAAACTCAAAAGCAATAAAAAAAACATCCAAGTATGTGAAAATTTATTTTAAAAAATTTTTTTAATTTATTAAATAAAAGTAAAGCAAATTATTTGAGACAAAAAAAAGGAAAATTGAAATCGATAAAGAAACTAAGGACAAAAAAAATTTCTTTGAAAAATAAAAAAGATGAATCGGAAAAAGAAGATGATTTTTGCGATAACAATGCTCCGTTGATAATTAGCCATTCTTTATTTGGTGAGTCAAAAAGCCGAGCTGTTCGTCGTTTATCAGAAGATTGTGATGTAAGTTCAGGAGAGTCAAAAAAGGCCGATCTCCTAAAAAATGTTCTTGTTCCCAGCTGGAGAGTAGTCTCATTCAGGCCAATATACAAACTCGAAGGAACTGAGAACCTAAATGACGAATTTTATTTAAAAAGACATCAAAAACATGAAAATGAAGAGAGACTAATAAAAAAAAGAGACTTGAGGCGTCAAAAAGAAGAGTTTCTCAAATTCAAAATGCTAAATCGAAATCGCTTCACCTTAACAAATAAAAATGGTAAAAATAAATTATCCGTAAAGTACAACATTGAAAACGAGTTGAATAAAAGCATTAAAGAGCGAAATGAAGAGAATAACTTTGAAGGTTAGCTTTTAATTAAATGCATTTATTCTCTAATCTTTTTTATGTCTAATTATTTTTTAATTCCTACTATTTTTTAAATTTTTTATTTTATTTTTCTCGTTAATTTTGTAATCAATTGCTTATTTAAATTGAACATTTGTAAGTTTTATTTTGAAATTTATTCATAAAAAGAACTAAAAAACAATTAATTATTCTTAGCATCTAATTTAAATTAAATTAAAGATTTATTTTCATTTAAGCAAATCTTTTTGTCACGATTCGAATACATATTTTAGAAATTGGGTTTTGAGTGTAATATTTCTTTTTAAAAACAAGCTTTATCTTCGACATAAGCAAAATATTGATACCAAATTTTTAAAAATTAAGTGAAAATAGCTACGTACTAAATTGCTGTGAAATTCTATAAAACTTAAATGTAAAAATCATATTTTAATTTAATTAAACACATTTAAACATAAATAAAACTAATAAAGAATACAATTTTTATTTGTTTATATTTTCTTTTTTAGAATTAAAACGATACAATTAATAAGATTGCTAATTATTATTTATAAATATTATTATTAATATTATTATTATATTATTATTAATATGATTTTATTATTTATAAAAAATATAAAAAAACGAAATTTTATTTTTTTTGTTCTAAAAATTTTATTTTTTTTTTATAAATTTTTAAATATTCTCTCAACAAAATTTGTGTAATCAATAAACTAAATCTCTTTTGCTTAGAAAAGATTAAACGTATTCCAATTATATCTTTTGTTTGTTTTCACAAAGGTTAACACTAGTTGTACTATTATATATTATTTTTGAAATCTGGTTCTAACACAAGTTTTATTTATGTTTTGACATGTTTTAATTTCAAAAAACATGATATGTTTTAAAAGTTTTTGTTTTATAGAACTACTGCGTAAAAAATTGAAAATTAAAAAATGGTATCATTGATCATTGATTTTTCTCTAAGTTCATTTAAATGATTTTTTTGTATATTTTGTTTGCTATCATAGTATATTATATTATATGAAGCTTATTTAATAAAAAGTTAGTTGTAATTTGTGTCTTTTTGTATATAAAATAACTAGCTATGAAGTAGATAATTTTTGTGTTCTAATTAAAATTTTATTTTAACTATATATATGTAGATTGACAATTTTTAAATTAGAAAAAAAAATTTTTATTCGATGCATTAGAGCAATCTGCTATTTTTGTGTTACATGTAAATTTGTTTTACTGATTCCAGAAAAGATGAAAATCTAGCAAATTTCTTTATTCCAAGACAATTTTTTATCAATATATTCTGTCTAATATCATTTTTTTTTTTAATTTTCTTTCGGGAATTAAAATGTTATCTAAAAATAGACTGGCAAAATTCTTTGTACATATAACACACTAAATCTGGACTAGCCATCTTTTGTTTGCAACTTAGTCTGCAAAGAGAATGAAAGATTTTTTTAACATTTTTCTATTTTTGCTGAACAAAATTACTAGCAAAAGCAAAATCCACAATGGCCAATTGGAACACCTAAATAATTTGTATTTTCTTCATTTATCACCTTGTTATTACTCAGACTAAAGCAAAACTTATCCATAGTTTTCTCTTTGCCGAAAGTAAGCGGACTAGATTTATTGGTTCATTGAAGTCAATTTCCCATAATTCAGCAAATTCAGAACATTTATTTAGGAGTATTTGACATTGACCAGCAGATGGGCAAAATACTACATTGTCATCACAATAGACTATAATTGCAAGAATATTAAAAATTCTTCAATTTTTGATTTTTTTGCTATAATAACATTATTTTTCTTTAATATTTTATTTTATAATTTTTTGGATTATTTTTCAGATTAGCAAAAAATAAGGCTATTTGATTTTAAATGAAAAATTTAAAAATTTTTTAACATATTTTACCACATATGAATATATTTTTGTTTATTGATGTAACATTTATTAATTTTATATTTTAAATCATTAGATATAGAGCATATTCTGATACTTGATAAAATAGATGAAGAAGTAAAAAAAAAAATAGACTGTCATAAATCAGAAGTGGATTTACCCAAAAAATTAAAAAGCAAAAATAGAAATTCAGTTCATTCAAACAATCACAACTTGGAAAATTCTCGTATATCTTGCAAAAAAGCGCCAAGACGCAAATCATTTGCATGTTTACCCCTGAAACCGGTCAATGACAACCTTAACAATATATCAGTCAACACAAATTCAGATTTGAAACAAAATTTAATCGCCTCTGTATACGATGATTTTGACTCGGATTTTAATAATTTGGAAAATAGCTTAGCTCCGAGGACTTCAAGGCCAAATAAACGAAAACCTAATTCAAATAGTTTTGTCAATCTACGATGTCCAGATAAAAAACGAACTAGACTGTCGACTAATATGTTATAATATAAAAATCGCCTTTGTGACATTAAAATTTCACTTTGCTAACTTATTAATTTAAAACAAAGAGCAATTGTAAAAATTTTCAAACCCAAAAAACTGACGATTTATTCATTTATACTCTTTAATTCGTTTTTTAACGCTTGTTTGCTTATAATTTAAAAAAAAATAGTTGTTAACACAAAGCTTAATCTGGTCTTTCAAAGATCTAGTCAAATTTTTTTTTTCATTTTTTTAAGATTGAAAATTTTTTTTTCTAAAGAATAATTTTAATTTTTGGTCTTTATTGCTAGTACTTTAAAACACACTAATTGTAATCTAAATTTTTTGAATAAAAACACTATTTAAAACAAACTTTTGAATTTTTTAAAATTCAATTTTACCCAGTATATTTATAAAATAACTGTTTAGTTGTTGTGAAAACAATAAGCTAAATACACTAGTAAGTCTTAGATAGATAAATAAATATTCTTTAAAATTAATTATAAAAAGATTTTGAATAATTTAGATATATTTGAATTAGAATCTAAGTAAATTAAAAAGAAAAAATATGTTTATAATATATTTAAAAATTCTGAATTTTAGATGTTTCTGGGTTTAGTGTTATAAATAAGTAAATCACTTGACAGAAATTGTTTTTTGTGATTTTTGAATAATGTTTGTTTTTGGTTTCAAAAAAATTTTATATTAAAAAAATGTTAATTTTAATTTTTTTTTATGTCGCTTGTTAGTATGATTTGGTCAGAGGCTCATGAATGCGGTGGCTTTTCGTGTCACGATAGATTCACTTACTGTTTTATCGATTCTAATACTCCATCTTTTTTCAATTTTTTCATATCTCTTTTCAATAACCATTTTATCCGCTGATTCCATATCAAATTTTTTTTTTTTTATTGTAAAAGAGATATTTAACTGTCCATTATTCTTATTTCAATTTGTCCATTGAAATTAAACTTTAATTAAATAAATAAATAATAAAATGTCAAAGGCCGTCATTGATTTTGTTGTTTTTGACTTTGGAATTCATAATTTTATCATTGTCTCTTTTTATAAATTAAAATGAAATTTCCAACAAAAAAAAATGGGTAATTTGGTAGAATTCATTGAAATCTCCGATACACTGAAATCAACACAGATGAAACAACAGGTACTGTACGTTGATACTTGTACGTTCTCTTCCTCTCTTTTTTGTAATCGGTTGTAATATATGAGCCTCTTTCCATTGTTACAACTGAAGTTAAAACAAATACTGGATGATTATTAACTGATTCAGTTGATGAATGAACTTATAAATAGAAGAAACTATTTCCGAGAACCTGATACTATCTCAGCCAAAAATTCCTCTATATGAATTATTTTTCAACAAAATCAAAACATTTATAAATCTTATTATTTAAAAGAAAATTTTTGAAACTAGTATAAGTTCAGAGCCATCTATTTTGCTGCATTACTATTTCTTTTTTTTTCCTTGAGCCATCAGATACATAAACAACATGTATCCTGTAACTCTTCGTTTTATCATATCTATTATAATATTTTAATATTTCTTTAACTTATTTTATTTTTGTTAGATATTTTTTTTAATTTTTATTTTACTCTACTTAAATTTATTTTGAACTTAATTTTTTTCTTCTTTTTTTGAAAGATCATTAGCTCGGTACAGTAAAACAAATAAATAAAATGCTTTTTGCTTTTTTTTTGACTTTTAGACTTTTTGAACAATCTTTATTTATTCAAATAAACTTGTAAAAAATCTCTAAAATAAATTAGTTTCTGAAAAAAACATTTTCCAAGACAGCTGTTGTGTCCTCTTCAGGAAGATTAATTACAAAATGAAAATATTAGAGCTTAAAGATTTATTTATTAGTTTATTACAATTATATCCCCCTATTCCCTAATGTTGGAACATATAATTATATAGAAATTTGATAAGCTTAGCAGCATTCTCCATAGACAAAAGAGCACTCATCAAAAAAATGCTAGTTAAGTCTCTCAGAGAACCTGTTGCTTCAACTTCAACGGATCTAAGAAGTAGAGACTAAACAAAAAGGAGAGTTGAATAAAAAGCTAAGCTCATACAAACATACAAAATTAATAAAAAAAAATAAAATAAAATAAATTAAATAAATAAATTTCAAGAACGAAAATAAGTTACAAAGAAATCAAGAAAGAAGAAAAATTCAAGGGAGAAGTGGTATCATCCCAATGGACAATATAACGTTAGTCATGACGCCTGAGACTGAAAACCTTCGGGGAGGTAAAAAGAAGAAAAGTGGGATATTTACTGCGAAACACAGATGTATAATCGGAACCTGGAATGTCAGATTGCATTAAATAACATTTTGTTAATCATTACAAAGCCAATTATCATTAAACAAATTCTCACCAAATATAACTGGTACAAACTAGCAAATATTAAATGCAAGAAAGCAAAAAGACAGAGTAAATTACGTAGAGAACATCACTATAAAAAAAACTTTAAACCCACAGCAACTGCATCAGCAACAATATAATCATGATCAAACACCAAAATATATATATTTTTTCAAATTTTAATTGAATTGAATAAAAAAAATAAAGATTAAAATTTTTTTTAAATTAATCATAATTATTATTTTTTTTAAATAAAAAACAAAAAACTGAAAATAAATTGAAAATATGATTAGAAAATAAGCTAAAATTTAATCGGGCAGTCTTAAAAATTGCAACTATGTAGCTCATAGACTTCATTTCGTCTCGGCCTTTTGAAGAGAAAAAATACTCATTATAAATGTAACTTATTTCAAACGAAAAAATTTTGTTTCTTAGCAACCAAATAGATAATATTATTTTAGTCTCAAATAAAAATAAGAATTCAAATTTGAATTTTTTTCGCTTTTTAGACTTGAATTTAGACCAAAATATTAAAATGACTGCAGGTTCAATTGCCGTGCCAACCATAGTTCCCTTGCGTGCACCTGTGCCTGGAAAGCTTAAGAACATCATTGACACTCAGACGCCAATTGAGCTTAGAACTGAGACGCCTGGCGCTGAAATTTTTTTTACAATAGATGGATCAAAGCCGGACCACTTTGCGGCTTTAGGAGTCGAGCGAAGCACTTTGAAATACATCAAACCGTTTAAACTACGTGAGGGTAAAATAACTGTCAAAGCTCTTGCTGTTTCTAGGGACGGCGCTCGAGAAAGTCACATAGTGACAAAGTGTTTCGAGGTAGAAAAGTCTCATGAAAAAGAAAACTCTGAAAAAAAAAACCCAAAAAATGACACATTCGCTTTTATTGATGATTTGGAAAGAGAACGAAAAAAAGAGATTATTAAAAAACGTGGCATTTTGAAAAAAATAGTTGAAACAAACAATTTATCGTACCGTAGTGGTAAAATTTGATTAATTAAAATGAAAATTTTATTTTTATGAATTAAAATTAGATGGTGGAAGCATAAGTGATCCAGAGAGCGCCCGCTATGGCAAAGAGACCAAATTTTTGGGCGCCCGTTTCAGCAAAACCAGTCATCATCCTAGTGAATCAAAAAGTTCAGCAGTAAATTTTGCACCTTTTGAAGATGAATTGAACACATCAAATCGCAAAGTTGTCTTGCCGGACTCATCAGCCCAGGCTCTTAGGCTTCAACGTGAAACAGACTTCTTAAAGTAATGGAAAAATTTATTTCCAAAATTTTAATTTTTCTTTTAAATAGATGCATATATTGTTTTGCTCCTAGACCACAGGATCCAGGCGCCAGATATTGTTCTGAATGTGGCAAAAATCTACCATCCATTCCTCAAGCCAAAATGGTTCCTCCTACTACTGGTCATCTTGGTACATGTTTTTTTTGCAGATCGATTGTTCCATTCAATACAAGTATTTGCGTAATTTGTGAAAATCCTATCAATCCTCAGCTGCAACCTCAGGCCACTGTAAAATTACAAGTAATTTAATTAAGGTCTTATTCTATCTTTATATTATATTTTTTGAAATAAGTAATGATGTAACATTCATTGTTTTAATTTTAAAAATTTAATCAAAGTTAATTGTTTAGATTTTCAGTAATTTTAAATTTATTTTAAAAAAACTGTCAATATTCAATTATCATGGAAATTTTTCTTTTGAATTTTTTTTAACTAATTTTTTTTTTAAGCCAAAAGTTACATGCTCTAACTGTACCACTTCAAATCCTGCTAACTACACTTCTTGTGTTGCATGCGACAAAAAATTAGTACCAGTCAACACTGTTCATGTAAAATTAACTTGTCTTAATTTATTTTTGTAATTAATTTGATTATTTTTAGCCTGTTGATTTGGCACTAACTGTGCCTCAGTATCCAGTACAAGCTGGAAAAAATGCTACTTGCAGCCAATGCTTTCGTATTAATAGAAACGATGCTAGATTTTGCGACTGGTGTGGAGCTAAGGTAATAAATTAAAACTAAACTAGATTTAAATTTTATCTGACTATCGGTTTAAAACTAAAAAAAAATTTTTTTATTTTGATCTAATTTTTTTTAAATTATAAATTTTTCAAATTATTTTCAAAGCTTCTAGAATTAAATTGAAGATCTATCCTTAATAATTAGGTTTTGTGAAATTTAGTACAATTGAACAGAACAAAATTTTAAAAATTCTTATAACTTTTCTCTCATAAGTCAAAAGCAAGTTCTGTAAATGCAACATGGTGCAACATTCAAAGTTGCA
>PJRA01000428.1:660804-674138 GCA_016987375.1 Brachionus koreanus
ACTTTAGATGCAACTAAGTATGTTGCAGTTTGTTGCACTTATAGAACTAAGTATAAGCCTTCAAAATAAAAGTTATTAGATATTTTAGCATTTTTTTTGTTCTAATTGTTTAATTTGTACCAAATTTCACAAAACCTAATGATTATAAACATGTTTTTAAATTTGAATTTTTATGATTTCCTATTTAATCTTGTTTCTTTTATCATTACATAGAATCGAACTGAAATTTTTTTGAAGTATGATCGATGTTAAAGTGTCATCTTCTGGGGATATAAAATTGTTAGTAATTATAAAAAACTAAGACCAAATTTTTTTTATATATTGTATTTGGAATACGATATTTTTTATACAAAAAAAGTTCATTATTTGGTATTTTATCTTTTTAAAAGGAACAGTACTACTTTTGAAGTTTTTTTTAAAATGTTGATAATGATTTTCAAAAAATATCTTAAATTTATGTTTTATCTAAAGCCTATTCTTAGCATAATGCTAGGTTAAAATTTGAAAATATTTGGATTGTCGTTTCGCAAGATATGACAAAAAATACATGGGTACATAATATTTTTGAAGAAATTCAAAAAATCAAATTTGAGTGTTTTTTTTTTTATAACTTTTGATCAAAAAGTCACAAAGAAATGATCAAGATCTCATATTAATCAGTTTTTTTTGCTCTAAAAAAAAAACTATTAAACATGTACATTAACTATAATAACATCAAAGGACACTGGTCATTTTTAGGTAAAGGTGTTCCGAATGGCCTATTTCTATTGATAAAAATTTTAAAAACTTGGTTCTTATATTTTTTTAATTATTAGATGATATTAAATAACTGTACAAAATTTGGTTAAATTCAGTCAATGGGAACATATTTTTTTACCTTAACAAACTTTTTATACTGATAAAACAAACTTTTGAACATTCTTTTTTGAACACCCGTTAGCATGATGTGGAAACTTGATTCTAAAACTGTGTTGACAAGGGCATTGTGAATTTTGGAAAAAAAAATATAAATTTAAAATTAAAACTAGTTTTTTCTAAATCTTTCTGCAAAAATTATCAACCATACAACAACAGTTGTATCACTCGAATTTTATTTATATGGAAGCTCTGCAATTGTGAAAAACAGTGTGTCAAAACTTGGTGTTGACCTTTTTAATAGCTATGTATAAAAATAAAATTTAAAAATTTTTTAAATTTAAAAATTCAAATAAAAAGAGTACAAGAAAAAAATTTTAATTTTAGAAATAAATAAATAAATCCTCCTTAGCCATCAAGACGACCAACACTAATATTTATTGAAAAATTATTAAGAGAGTTAAATTGATGAGTTTTTTGCAAAGACTAAATTTGGGTGATACAACCATTTTATCAGATGATACATTTTGTAAAACGAAAAAGATTTTTTTAATTTAAAATTTTTTTTCGTTTTCTTTCTTCCAAAATTCCCAATTAAAATTAAGAAAAATTAAGAAATTATAATTAGAAGTGTGCCCCTCATGGTTTCTCTAAGATTTGAAAAAAAAACATGTTGCCTTGTGAAAATTTGGTTCAGCTTTTTTCTTTGTTGCCATTTAATTTATTCAATAATAAATCGAATAAATAAGAATTAAATAAAAAAAAAATTTCAGAGATAAAATAATCAATTTGTCTTCTATATAGTTTTTTTTTTATCAGTATAAAAAAATAATTAAGATTAATTGAATTTTTTTAACTATTTCAAGCCTCAGCGTCAAAATAATCCGCTGGAATGTGGTCGGTGTGGAGCAAGCAACCATCCATACACAAAATTTTGCGCCTCTTGCGGAACTTTGATGCAACCGCCGTCAAATCAAAATCCAAGCGCGACTGTCTTGGCCTCAAATTCAATCACTCAACCATCTTGGCTCTCTAACATAGACTCAAAGGCAATGTCTATTTTAAACAAGCAATATAGTACAACATCAACACAGACATACGGCATATACTATACATCTTCAAAAGGTCTTGAAAACAAATTAGAAAAAGAAGAAAAGGGCTTAAAGTTGGACCGTGACTTTTTGGAAAGACGACCCGCATTGACTGCTATCAGTGCTGGTCGTGGTTATTGGCGACAGCAAATGGATCACATTTGCGCTCATTTGAAAGCGTTTGCACACAATAATGCTGAATTCAGAGCTCTAGCAGCTGAGCCTAAACTAGGAAAAATAAATACTGCAAAGGTTGATATTGATTCGAGTTGGTTTACCATAACTGCTACCTTTCCAATTCGAAATAACACATCTAAAGATGGCTTTAATTCGAGCTCTATCATTGAGCAAGCGCTTAGAGGCGGAAACACTACAAGCAAGATCGACTACGATTACATAAATTCCAAAATTGCTGGCAGAGAATCAAGCTTATCTGACACTGAATCGGCTTCAGAAAATGAGTCCTATCGATCTGAGGAATCTAGACCTCGAAAAAAAAAAGTTGAAAAATATGAGGACAGATTAACTGGCGAAGACAGACAATTAATTAAAGAACTTGGAAGAAATGGACGTGGCAGAGCCAGAGAAGTTGAATATTTACTCAAAGAAGGTGCTAACCCGAATGCAACAACAAAAGACGGGTTATCAATGCTACATTTGGCAATACGAAATCGTCATATAGAAGCAATTCCTGCTCTAATTAAACAAGGCGCTGATATAAAGAGCAAAATTAAACCGTAATGCCAAAAAATAAAATAAGTAATAAATTATTTATTTTTTAAAAATTTTTTTTTTCTTCAGAAAAGGAAATACAGTTTTACATGAGGCAGTACTTTTGGGTCCCGAATCTTCTACGTTAATAAAAATTTTATTAGAGTAAGTTGAATTTAGATTAATTTTGTAAATTTTTTTTATCTTATTTTTTTCTAAGTAATGGAGCTAGTCCTTCATGGAAAAATTCAAGAAATGAAAAAGTATTTGACTAAATTTAAGAAAAAAAAATTTTCTTCTTTAATCATGCTTTTTTTTTAGCCATTTGATTTAGCAGTCAAAGAAAACAATACAGCAGCTGTTAACTTGTTAAATGAACAAGTCGGAAATGATATGATTTCTACATATTTGAAATCCAGGCCTAACGAAATTAGACCGTAGAGTTATTTGTCAGAGAATTTTTTGTCAGATTTCAAAGAAAATTATCATACTTATTCTATTCTGATAGCTTTAACTTAACTTTAAAAAAAATCTAAGATTTTCTAATTGTCAAAAAATAAATTTTTTTACTTGAATATTTTCCAATTGGTTATGTGCAAAAAAGAGACTTTTTTTTGTTTTTATTTTATCAAATTTCCTTGCAAATTGAATAAAAACAAATCCCTCACAAATCGTTCAAAAATTTAGCACCTGACAGAAAATTTTGTTCAAAAAGGATTTATTTCTAAGAAAAATTTAGTGATGAAAATTCGAGGTCTTAGATGTGCACTTACCGTATTGCCTCGGCCTCGTTTCAAAATTTTAAATTTTAAAATTTCCATTTTACAAAACTTTATTCGAATTTAACTTAAAAAAAAAGCTAGGCAAATTCCCTACAATTAATATTTTTACGAAAATTCAATTTTTTTTATTTTAACATATAAGATGAATTGATGCATTTTTTAGAAAATTGAAACTTAAATACTTGTGAATATAAATAAAATTTAATAAAATAGCTTTTAGAAACCTGACATTTTGTTTGTTAATTCTTATGAAATTTTAATCAATTTTCAGAAAAATATTTTACTTGTTTAGATAACTAAATTTGAAATCTGTATTAATTATTAGCCGGGTTTTATAGTGTTAAAGTTATATGCCATTGGATTCTTAACATTCTACCCTTAGATCAACACTTTTGAGTCAGCATGGTTGTTCTTTTTACGCATGAGATCAATTTTAAATAAAACTAGGATTATGTAATAAACGAATTTTACAAATAATTTATTCAATAATGCATTTGGAAGAATTTTCTTGATAAATAAACTAGTTTAACACTAGAAGCACCAAACGAGTCATTGGACTCGTCTGAAAAAGTCTTAAAATCCTCGTATCTTTTGAATAGATTTTTCAAATGAATAAATCTTTTTTGATTTATGTAGATTTTAAAATTTTCTTTAAAAAATGATATAACTTTATAAGATTATTTTAGTTTTATATATAATTTTTGATGAAAAAAACGTGAAAAAAATGCCTGGTGCTTCTAGTGTTAATTTAGTTAATTTATTTGTGTTTTATTCAATTTCAGTTTAGGCTAATAGACTGATTAACACTTCTTTTTTATATTTAAATTGTATAAATAGATAATTTTTTTAAAAAAATAAAATAATAGTTTGGACTAATTAAAAAAATTAAACATTGAATAATTTAAATCAAATCATTTAAATTTTTTAATAAAAACTATAAAAATTTAATTTATATTTTTGAAGATAAAAATTTTGAAGTGAATTTCAAGATTGATCACAAAGCTATTTATGAAGCTTGAGAAAAAATTGATTCCAATTTTGATTGTTGAAATTAGAATGGAAAATGTTTCGGCGAGATTTTTTCTTCAACATTTAGCTCAAACTCCGATCTAAACTCTGAACTGATAAGAACAATGACATATCTAATTTTAATTTTGAAAAATTTAGAATCACAATCAATTTAATTCCAATGATTCTATTTCCACAAATGGATTATCTCTCGCATTTAAAAGACTAAAAAGTGAAGCAGCTTCAGGTGCTGACCAAATAAATTACCTGATGCTAAAAAATTTACCCAAGAGATCTTGGAGCTTTTTAATATATCTCTTCGTCTAGGTATAGTTCCCAAATAATGGAAAACTGCAAAAATTATCATGATTCAAAAAAAAGCATTTAACTTTTTCCTTTTAACTTTTAACAAGTTGTCTAGGAAAGTAACTTGAGCGTATAGTATACTCAAGACTGTAAAATTTTCTAGAAAAAAAGTCATTACTAATCCAAGAGCAATCTGATTTTGGCAAACACCGGCGTACCTCCAATAATATTTACTTTTTGATTTAAAAAATTGTAGAGTCATATAATAAAAAGAAAAGAGTTTGTTCCTTTTTTGAAATTTCTAAAGCTCTCAATAGACGAATTGAGCGTCAGAAATTTAACAGCGACTTAAAAGAGTACTTCTCCACTGCACCTGATTTGAATCAAAAATTTTTGAAAATTTGATTCTTTTTTACAGGACATCCTAAGACAAATATGCAAATATTACCTTTTACTAAAAACTAGTCAATTTTTATTTTAACTTATTCATTTATCTTTTTTTATTTTGTATGTTTTTTGTCAAATTTAGATTAATTGGCCAAAGAATTTAAAAATTTTTTTTTAAATTAATTCAACTTTAATAACAAGAGCAGAACCTAAGCATACCTTATACATACATTATAACTTAACAACTTAATAAAAATTCAAAATAACCATGTTGCCATGAAAACAATTAGTATTAGTATATTTAAAATATTACTCAAATACCGAAAATAAACCTGATTAACAATTGGTAAAATGGAAGAAGAAGATATCAGTTCATCTCGAAGCTATCTCATTGTTGATGAACGAGAAAATCGTTTCATAAAATGTTTAAAAAGATTAAGAGATTCTCAAGGTTTAAATTTATCTTAGCATGTTTTCAAATTTTTGATTTAAAAATTATTTTTTTTTTTTAGTTCAGCCTGATGATGAAATATCAACTAATTCAAATTATAAAAGGAATAAAAACGTTGACGAAATTTACGAATATCTCAGTAAATACGATGAAAAAAAAAATTCTGAAGAAATTTTCAATAAATTGGACGATCTAATTCAAAACGGCTGTGATGTAAATTATAAAAATGATAATGGCGAAAATGTTTTGCACCTAATTGCAAACTTAAAGCCTAAGCAGAAAACCATTGAATTATATGATTACTTTATCGAAAAAAAATGTAATTTAAAAAATAACTATAAAGGCTACAGTGTGATTCATTTAGCTGCTTATTACAACAATGATTTGTTAATTGAACACATTTGTAAAAAAAATGATGATTTATTAAAGAAGATTTCAAACAAAATAAGTACTCCTCTACATATGGCTGCCCAAGCCGGAGCAATAGATACTGTTAAACTGTTATTAAAAAACAATGTAGACATAGAGGCAAGAGATTATCTAAAAAGAACACCATTGTATGTTGCTGCCGAACATCAACAAGATGAAGTGGTCAAATTATTATTAGAACAAGGATGTGATCCTCAAGCCAAAAATAAATTTGGACAAAAAGCACTTTTTTGGATTGTTGCAAAATGTCCGCAATTTGTAATTTATTACTTAGATATTTTAAGGTATTTTATTTTCAAAATACTTTAGGCACTGGAAATTTTTGATAAATACAGAATATTAGACAAATATGCATACGAAGATATTTATTATCTTAAAAATTTGGAACGAGAGCCCGAGAAAAATGAGAAAGAAAACAAATTTGAAACATCTCGAATAAATTACAAATATATATATGTAAAATCAATTGTAAGATTTTTTGAATTATAAAATTTAAATTAGCTTTAAAAAATTAAAAAAAAAAATTTAAGCTTGAATATTTGATTGAACAACAAAATTTAGAGTTTATAACCCATCCAGTAGTTAAACGATTGATTAATTTCAAATTTAAAGAAAATTTATGGTGGTTTTGGGGAAAGTTTTTTGTTGATTTTTTGTTTTGTGTTATTTGGAATGTTTGGGCAGTGCTAATCAGCTATGAAAATAGATTTATGTACAATTTTCCTGGAGATTGGTGGAGAATATTTTTATTTGTATCGTTTGAACTATATTGATTGATTTTTAGCAAGAATATATTTTAATTTAGGTATTCGGAATAATTGGTCTAATCACAATGATTGCTGTTGAAATTGTTGAGGGTGTTAGTAGATATAAGTTTAAGGAAGTAAGTAAGTAAATGTTTTTTTTTCGTGCTTTTATTTTATTTATTTTTAGAAAGTACGAAAAAATCGTAAAGAAGAAATTGATTCTGATAATGCATATCCATTTGATGAAAAACAAAAGAAATTTTTTTCAACCGAAAAGAAGCTAAATGAAAAATCATTCTGCAGTGATTCATATTTTACAGATTATTGGTAAGTTAAGAAGATTAAACAAAATTTTTGATGCCTTTTTATCATACTTGTTTATAAGTCACAGTTTTAACTCTAGGTCACAAAAATTTAAGTCATAGTTATGACTTGATTTGACCAATGACTTAAAAATAAGTCTGCTTTTTTTCAGAATCTAAAAAAATGAAATTCAAAATTGGTTTAATTTTTTATTTTTAAAAAAATCTTTTCTTTAGTATAAACAAGGAGTCCATCCCTCCATATAATTCTACTCTCAACTTGAAAAGTTGTTTTCAGATTTTAAAAAAATTGAATATCAAGCCTTTTTTATCTTTTTTTTTTAATTGTGATACATTTTCTTTTAATCAATCAATCAAAAAAAAACAATCAATTGCTTTAATAATAAAAATATCTACTATCAAAAAGAAGAAGCTGGTATCGAAAATTTCAAAGAATGATAAATTTATATTTTATATTTCTTTTAAGATTAAATATTTTTAAAAAAGTAAAATAATCTTTATATTGACCTTAAAAGCCAACTAATGACAACAACAACAACAGCAACTTTTATTACATTTTTCGGGAGCTAAATTTTGGTGTTTTTTTAAAAATTAAAAATCTTATAATTTGCTCTTTTTTTTCAATTATCCAACGAATCAATCAATTTTTTGTTGAATTGATATCTAATTTGAAAACTTCTAATCAAAAAAGACTGTTGTTATATTTCTTTAAAACCCTAACCTCTTATAAAACTCTTTTAGATTGGCGAAAATTTTTTCTCCAGTACAACCATTTAAAAAAAACAAGTATTTTAGAAATATAGTTGTGAAAAATATTATAAAAAAATTAAATGATTAAAAAAATAAAATATGAAATACCCACAGTACGTTTCTAAACAATGTAGACAGTTTTTACAGTATTGGTTAAGCAGCTCTAGAGCATGAGCTTAAGTAAACAATGTACTTTTTTTTAGAAACGTATTGCAGCTATTTCAAATTTTATTTTTTAATACAAGATGAAATTTCTATTCTCTAAATCTAATAGGGTTTCAGTATATATTTCCTCCAAGCATTTAACACTCGATATTTTTAATTGAAAATCAAAAAGTTCTTTAGTAGACTTTTCGTTTTTTTTGTTTCTACCGCATTCCAATGGTTTACTCCTCCACTTGTTCCTTCATTATTCAATGAGCTCATGAGTTTTGCATAGTAGTACCAATTAACATGACTGTAGTTTATGTCGATTTTATAGAATTGAATAAGATCCCCACGCTCTCGCCTATCTTTTAGAGTTTTTAATCCCAACTTAGCCAATCTTGACTCATAGTTCAAACTTCTTATTTGTGGAACAAGTTTCGTTGCTCTTCTTTGTACTTGTTCAAATCTAAATATATCCTTCTTTAAATAAAGATTTCAGACAGGTGCACAGTATTCTAGATGCGGTCTAACATATGTTTTATAAAGTTGCTTTGCAACGAGACCTAAAGCAACCATATTTTTAGAATTAATTTTAATATGTTATAAGCTCGTATTTTTTTAACAAAACCTTTTTATAGAACATTGTATTTACAAATATATTGCAAAATTTTATTCTCTAATGATTTAATAAATTTATGGTATGCAAATGTTAATATCCATTTTTGTTTCATTTGAATTATTTTTCAATAAAAATCTATCTTTTGTAAATCACTGTAATAACGAAGTCACTATAATCATTATAACTGTAGGATAGTGCAATTGGTTTGTTAGTATTGGACTAACTACACGTCTGGCCCTAAACATTTGTCTAACAACTCTATTTACTTTATTAAATATTTACAAAATTACTAGTCTCATGTCACATTAACGTGCCATTATTTAATAATTATATAATATAAAGAAGTTGAAATGAACATTACGAATTTACTATATATACTATTTCAACTTTTTACATTTTTCTAACTCAGTGGCTTCCAGTAAGGTTGTGTCATTTCTTTATTCCTTTAATTTTGAAATAAACTATCTGAAATTATAAATTTATATATTTGTTTACTCACAAATCGCGGAGTTCCCTGAAACAGAGATACAACAATAACCAAACTTAGTTATATCCGAATAAGAGAAAAAAAATTCTATTTAATTAAAACGTATTAAAAACGAACTAATAATCTTAAATGTGAAAAAAAAATTTATTATCAAAAAATAATCGGAGATGTTTTTTTTTAATCATTTAATCATTAGAACTTTTTTGAAAAATCATTTTTAAAGCTTGTGAATCGAGCTCTGAATCTCCTTTTTATGCTGTACAAAATAAAATAAATTTAAAATTGAATTAATTTTTACCTATTTTTTTTAAGGAATATTTTAGATTTGTTCACAATAGCTTTTCTATTTGGATCATTAGGAACTCATCTAGCTGATATAGTAAACCATAGTGAAGTAATCGCTCGTAATCACATACGAGTTACATCAATAACTGTTCTATTTATATCGGCTAGAGTTCTAAAGAACGCAAGAATTTTATGGGAGGTATTTAATTGAACTTAAATTAAATACACATTTTTAAAAAAAATTAACACCATTTAGCCTCTTGGAATGCTTGTAATGACTCTCTATTTTATCGGTATATTTCCCAAATTTGGAAATTTTCAAATCTATTATTTGAATCGTTTAAATTTAAGTATGGGATATATTTGTATGGATTCTTGTTTTCATCTTAACTTGGATACCATTTACTACATGCTTTTTCATTTTGTTTGGAAATGGACAAACAATCAGCCAAGAAAACAATCCATGCTCATTGTGTTCATTTGAGAATCAAACAATTCTTAATGGAATGGAAAGCTATCCTAAAGCAATGTTTTTTTTGTTCAAAACAACATTTGGTGTTGGTGATATAGATTTTGAAGTAATTTGAAAAAAAAAAACCAAACAAATAATTCAATTTCTCTCTAAAAAAAGGGATACAATGAAAAAGATGGTGAAATGGCTGATTTTATTTTTGGACTTTACATTGGTCTTACTACATTGATTTTGCTTAACATATTTGTTGCTTTATTGACAAGCACTTTTGAGAGAGTTCAAAATTTTTCGAAAGGTCTTTTTTTATTAGAAAGAGCTAAGGAAATTATGACCTTTGAATACATATTGTGTGAAAAAACTCGTTTAAAATTACTGTTAAAAGTTCCATATAAGTATATAAAAGCATACAAGCCGAGCGAACATAATAATGAGATAAGTATAAAATCTCTGCTAGATCCTATTTCTGATTCTGTACGTGATTTGAACGAAAATTATGAAAAAATAAATAAGTGCTGCGATGATTCTAAAAGCAATCCTAAGCTGGAAGTTTTGGAAACGAAAATTAATGAAATAAAAACCATGCTTATTGAAATGAATCAAAATAAAAGTAAAATTTTAATCAAATAATTAAAGCAACAGCATTAAATGATTAAACATAATTCATTTTAGATAATGAAAGAAATAAAAGAAGTTTGTAATTTTTTTAAATATCAATAATTTCAAAAATTAATAATCTGTATTTGATACAATTTATTTAGCTTTTTTTTCACCTCTTATATGGCAAATACCATATATTAGGATTAGCTCTTTTTTAAGAATTTTTTACTTTATCAATAAAAAAAAAATCAATTGTTAGCTAATCTTCAAAGTATGCTCTATAGCCATCTATCAGCAAGTTGCTCTATTGTACTATTCATGGCTTTTGCAACCAAAAAGCTAAGCGTCCTCTTTTTACGACTGGCTGAGCTCGTTGAGAAAGTTCTAACTATTGTTTTCTGTTATCAAAATTTCAAAAATAGATCCACTATTAATCACATTCTATCTGTTATTCTAGAGTTCATATTATTTGCTGCTTAGTTTAATTTAAACTTTAAAGATTCCTGTTGAGTTTTAGTTAAGCTTTAGTAAAAAATAGAGATAGCAGGCTTCAGAAATGATAATAAAAAAGAAATATTTAAATGCTTGTTGGCTTGCGTTAACAGTTTAAAAATTTTAAAGAATACCTTTAAACCTGTTAAATGGATTTGTACAACCTGGGTTACAGTAAAAATTAAAAGATTTAAAATCATTTAAATTTTTTTTTTAGAAAATTCCAAAGTTGATGTTGTATACTTGAACAATTTTGAAAGTTTGATAAATAATGAATAAAACAACATGTTACAGGAACGTCTATAAATCAATTTCACAATAAAAAAATGGTCATATTCATGAACAATTTATTTTTATTTTCCTCATTAAAGTTCAACAATTTTTATCGATAATAATTTAAAATATTAAAATAAAATAACGAAAATAATAAAAAATTTAATGACTTTTTAGTTTCAAAATAGAAGAAAAATTAAATTTATTATAACTATTCTAAACTAATTAAGTATTATTTTTAAAATGAAATACATTTGATTCATATTATAGTTTTGATTACTAAATACTAAAAATAATTTCGATAAATGCTTTTTTATTTATTTGTTTTCTAAATGAAAATCATACTATAAATTTCAGCTGAGGAAATTGAAAATTAATTCGTATTTTTTTGATTCTGGTTAAGTAACGTATCTTTAAAAATGGCTGTTGGTAATCTTAAAAAGAAAAAAAATACTAGTGATATTATAAAAGATAGAATGATACAAATGTTTCAGCAGTGTGAAATTTTAACCAGTTTTCTTTCTCTCTGAGATCTTTCTAGCATGTTCTGGATTCATGAATGACTCATACTTTAAGGTCTTCTTGACCTAAATGGTAACACGTCTAAACATGTTTAAAAGCATTGATGAATTCACTGGAGAAGCTAATTTCATTGAAAATATTTTCAAAAAACAGTTAATATCTAAGAGAAAGATGAGAAACTTAAGTGAATAAAATATGCTTTTAAACAATTACATTGCCATAATTTAAATGAAAAAAAAGCCCCCAAATTTCTTGAAAAAAATCTTTGAAAAATATTCAATTTTTTTTCTGAAATAATGATTTAATAGATTGTTAAGTTAATTTTTTTTATTACAATTAAAAAACAAAAATGCCGGAAATTAAATTCTTAAAAGGTTGATTATTTTTGTTTATTATTGATTGTTTTTAGCCTTGTAATTTTAAAACTTAAAGTAAACAAAATTGAATTCTCTTCAAAATGATATGTCAAAATCTGTTTATTTTATTCTGGAAATTTTAAAGAATGAAAATTTTAAAATTTTGGTGCAGTTTCGTTATTGTTGGAAAAATTGAAATATAAAATATCTCATTAAGCTTTATATCTCATCTTATAGAAAATTTTACAAAGGTTTTAAATAAATATAAATTAAAATGAAACAATAATCTTTTTAGAATGTCGCAGCAAGAACTACTAGCTAACTAACTAATCTATCTAAAAGTTATGATAAGAAAATACTGAATTTTGACATATTTTTTTTTTGTTTCTTAAAATTCGAGTTTTTTAACATGTTTGATCGTAACTTTAGATTAAAAAAGATAAAGGCATTAAATTTTGTACTAAAAATTCACTTACTTGATAATTAATAATAAAATAATTAAAATCATTTATTTTTTATATTAAGACATTTTATCTAGTGAAAATTACTCGATATAAGCAAGTCTTGAAATTTAAAAAATCTATTAAGTCTAAACAAACAAAAATAATTTTTCCAAAAAGCTTGAATAACCAGCTTTAAAATGTGCTATTAAAATAAGGTCTGGTGATCTAAATTTGCTGGTTAATAAAGCTTAATAATCAATTAAGAATTAATTTTTGGATTATTGTTTTATTTAAATTATGGGCAATGTCAGTAGCCGGTAAAAGGTATTGTGCCGGGGACATTTTTATGAAAGGGTCACAAGCAATTTCATTGATCAAATTCAAAAATAAACAGCATTATAATTAAATGACAATTATTTTTTTTACATTACAAGTTAAGTTACAATCGTATAAAATTTCATAGTCCTTTGATTAGATAAATATGCTTTTTTATAAAAAAACGGCCATTACTTTTTGAACACCTAAGAAAGAGCTATGGATTTACCGGTAAGTTTTTGGCATAGCTCGAAAATTTTCTACAAGATAGGAAACAGAGAGTTGTAATAGGTCAGTATGAATCTGATTGGGTTGATGTGAAGGTTCAGTTCTGATCTTCATAAATGATTTACCAGAGTTAGTAAATCACTTTTGCAAGTTGTTTGCGGATGACAGCAAATTGATTAGCGCCATTAGAAAAACAAGTGATCAAATGCTAATTCAAGATGACAATGAAAAGATGGTTGAGTGGTCGAAACGTTGGAGT
>PJRA01000428.1:692765-703823 GCA_016987375.1 Brachionus koreanus
TGTAAATTAAATGGTATGAGTAAAAAATATTGTCCTCTTATAATGTAATGTAATTTAATTTAATTTTTATTTTTTATAATTTTCATCGCCAAATCTGGCGTAATCTTTTCTGAATAAATAATAATAATAATAATTATTTTGACCAATGCTACTTTCATGCATTAAATTAGTAAAAAATGCGTTGAATCCATCAAAACATTCATAATTCACAAAATTCTAATTAGCGTAATTTTCTACTTCATTATTTAGATAGAATATAAAGTTTGTTAACAATTCTGGTAACTCGTTTATCAAGTCTTTGTCAGATGTACGCATTTGTTCAATCTTTTGTTGAAAACTTCGTTTAAAATCAAAAATTTCATAATTTGAGATTTTTAAATCATTGAATTACAATCAAAGAAAGTGTCTTCTTGACCAATTTTCAATAGTAGTAGTAGTAGTTAGAAATCTTAAAAATTTAATGAACATTTAATCGGCGTTAATTGTAATAGGCCCTCAAAAACTGTGTCCATTTCATTTTAAATATTAACTCTGACATAGATTTATAATCATATGTTTTATGTTTTTTAAAAAATTATTTTTTGTTATTATCATGTAGAATTGTTTCAATTTATAATATGTTAAAATGTGAATCTGTTACATTTACATTTGACACTTTTTATTAATTATGTTATTGTTAATTATAAATAACTCTATTTTCAGTATTTTTGCTGGCAATCTTTTTTATTATCTGCACTGATTTAAACTTCCGCATTTTTCAAGAATAAAAATATAAAAAAATGACATTTTTTTGACAAAAATTTAAAAAAAAAATTTTCTTCAAATCTTTTCAAATTTTGATAAATTAACCAGATTATTTGAAAATTTTGTCAAATTTACATAATTTTTAGTTAAAAAAAAAGTTTTAAAAAAGTATTTGTCTATAAGAAAATCAGAGCTGTTGTAAAAGTCATTAAGTCAAACTCTAGTCTGAAGTTTTAGGGTGATATTGATTAATATTTCAGGGCATTCTGCCATTTAAAGTTGTTTAAATGTAAAGCAAATAATTTTTTTTTAGTTTTGTATTTATTAAACTTTAATTAAATAAAAAAATTCAATTACTAGCTGGTCCCCTATTTAAATATAAATATTTACACATTTAGAATTTTCCATGTTTTTGAGTGCCTACGTGACCGAATACAAACAATTAAAAAAAAAGGATCAGAAAATTTACTAAGAACAGGTAAAGTCTTGATGCGACCAAAAAAATATAAATCTCTTACTTCTAATATACCTTTCTTTGAAATACTACTTTTTATGCTGTTTTTCAAAAGAAATAATTCATAAATTTATTTATTTAATCAATTATTAAATTTTTATCGTTTAACTTTTAAATTAAAGGTTGTCTTACTTTTTTTTGGTTAATCTAGTTTTAAAGTTGTTTATTTACTTTACAACTCACTAGCTTGATGAAATAACAATGTCATTTAAAAAAAATCAATAAAGTTTTTATTTTTTTATCTAATGATTAAAAATGAATCAACTTGTAACTATAATTCCAACATGCAAAAATGTTGATATAATATCCCTTGCAATTTTTAAGGAATTTATTTTGCTTTCGACACAATCAATTAGCTTTATATTTTTCGGGCAAACTTCATAAGATTCTTGATTTGCAAATAGTTGTTGTGTATCTAGCTCACGAAAGTCTAAATCATTCAAATTGTACAATTTTCTTTTTTGGTGGCGAACTACAATTCCACACTCGCATTCTAAACTTTCATTTTTGAAATAGTGACCCGAATACAAACACAAACCGTACTCATTTTCTTTATCAGTCAAATTTTTTAAAAAATAATAAAATAAATTCTTTATGAGCATTAAATTTTTTCTGTCCATTTTTTTATTTTCAATTTTACTCCACAAGAAGCTAATGCAATATGAATAAAAGCACGGTCCGCCAATTAGACCATAGCCGGATAGAATTGCTCTCTGAAATGTTCGTTCCGTTACTTTCAAGACATGCTAGAAATAAAAGTAATAAATTTTTCTTTTTTGAATTTAATTCTACTTGTATTTCGGCAGTGAAACTTTCATTCTGAACTCCGACTACCATAGTTTGTACAGGTATTTGAGATTGTAAATAAAAGTAATTTTTACCATGTAAATTAATCAATGATATTTGATCTAGTTTGCCAATGTATGTCTGATCTAAATTACTTGAGATAGAATTGCACATTTTACAGTCTAAAGAAATTTAATATTTAAAAAAAATTTATTCAATTTAACTGAATTCAAAAATACTTAGAATTTCTTGTATCGGCTTTGCTAAGTCAATACCAAGTCTGTCAATTATTAGCAAATTTTTGTTTTGCTCAAAGTAACCTTTTATTGACGGGTGAACAACTTTTTGACAGAAAATAACATTAATTTGAAATTTGTCCAAAATAGTATTTATTTTGTCAATTAAAGCTTTAATATTCAAAAATCGCTCATCTTCGAGTTTAAAATCGGAAAGATTGATTTGAAATTTAATTTCAAAATTTTCAAATTCTTCAAAGTCGCCACTTAAACAATTGGAGTCAATAACTAGGCATTTTAGATTTTCAATTGAATCGAAATTTTCTTGGTCGGTTTTGACAAGAATTCCTTCAAAAATTTCACTATCATTTAAATTCAAAAGCATGTCTTCATTAAAAATGTACAATATCCTCGAAAAATGATCATTATTGAACGATTTTATTAGCAATTTCAAGAACAAATTCAAGAAATTTCTATTTTGAAAAAATTGTATCGCTTTTTTCGAATACAAACATGTATTCACCAAAGCTTTTAAATGATTCAAATCATCTAAATTTAGACGCAGCTTAACTAATTCTCTATTCAATGAAGTTAGATGTTCGATCAAATCTGACAATATTTTGTTAATAAAGCTTTTTTCTAGCTTAAGTAAAATGCTCTGGTTAATTAGATATACTGCAAATAATCCACTGTCAAAATAGAGACTAATGTGAGACTTGGTTAGTGTACAAGTAATTAAATCAAATATCCATTTGATTAAAATAAGTGAATCGTTGTTGGTTTGGTTGTCAATTTTGTAAAGGTATTCGATTAGATACTTGCTGCTTGTAGTAGATAGCAAATAGTCTGTGTCGGAATTATTTTGAATAAGTTTAAATTTTGATTTGATTGGGCCCACCGAAGAAGCTATTAAATTTTGATTTTTTTTTAAAAATTGACATAGTATTAAATTTGCATCACTACTTGTTGAGTTATGCACAATACGGATTGAAGATTGCATTCTTTTTGTGTCATGAAATGGTCAAGTTAGAGCCATTTGCGAGGGATGAGCAATGTGCGTGTGCGTACAGAGAATAAAGGACTTTTTAAAATAAATTCTTGACCTATAAGAAAGATTAACTATACACATAGGAAAAAATATTGATTATATTTCTTATAGAAACAATTAATTACTTGCATAAATATATTAACATTTTTTAAATTTCGCCGCCGAATATGGGAAATTTTAAAACACTAAATGCATAACTAATTTGACTTTCTATTTGATAAAATAAAGTTGGTTATTGGTGATTATAAATAATAATAATGTGTATAAGCTTCAGCAAGTGAAACTGAGGAGCGAGGCTAGCTCGCTATGATAGCTCTTATTTTCTACAGATTCTTATCAAGTTGGCATTTAGAGCTGTTTTTTGAGGGAGCAAAAAGGGGTTTTTAGACCCCTTTTAAAAAAATTTAAACTTGATTTTTACCACATGTAAATAAAATTTTAAAAAACGGTTTTTATTTCGATTGTAATTTTTTAAAAAATGAATAAAATTTTTAAAGAAAATGTTTAATTTATCTTGATTACTTTATTTGAAATTTTAATGAGAAATCAGCCGGGCTTTCTAGTTAATAAGCCTTTCCTCGTAGATAAGTTGTTTTATCTCATGGACCAATTTTGTGGCACGCCTTTGTTATTATGTCTTTTTTATACCCAACACTATTTTAGATGAGGTCTTATAAAAGTTGCATAAAATTCAGATTGTCTAGCTCTTACATGCTTGTTTGAGTTGACCAAGTATTGTGTTGGATTTATTTGCCGCCCGTTGCATTCCATTTCAAGTCGCTTGTAAGATAGATTCCATGATCACGCTCAATGTTAGTTGCTTCCATAGGTGGGTTATTCATTAGTAGACCTAGTTCTGTAAGATTTCGATTCTTAAAGAGCATTCGTTAGTGTTAACAATAGAAAACCCGAGGGGTTTTTAGATCCCTTTTAAATATTAAAACATAAATATCTTTAATATAAAATTTTATAAAATAGCTTTTTTAAAAAAAGCATTTTTTTTGATTCAAAAATATTTTATAAAAAACTATAATAATTTTATAAAGTAACATCATTTTTTAAAGAAAATTTTAAAATCTACATAAATCAAAAAAGATATTTTCATTTGAAAAATCTATTCAAAAGATACGAGGATATAAAAATCTTTGAAACGAATCAAAATTACTCGTTTGCTGCTTCTAGTGTTAAAGTTATCCCATTTGTGATTAAAAATAATGGAGACTGGCCAAATCAATAATTTTTTCTATTTAAGATAAACTGATTTATTAAAATAAAATTTTTTACCGTTTTTTTCAATATTTTACAAAATTTTACAATTAAAAAATTTGGATTTTAAAAAAAAGTAAATTTTTTTTTTTAAATTTGGTTTTTCGAAATTTCCCAAAAATTCTAGGTAATTGCTTGAAAATTGGCTTTTTTGGCCCTTTTGTTTTTAGAAGTTTTTTGGAAAATTATCGTAAATTTACTGGTCTCTACAAGTGTAAAAAGTGGTAAAACCCCAGTGTCAAATTGTAATGTTTTCATTAGTACCCTTGGGCCCGTCAATCCGATCTCCTCGTTAGACGTTTAGGAGCAGCTATTTATGCTCGATGTTAACTAAAACGCTTATGGTTTAGCTAGTTAACAAATCCAGTGATATCGACAAAGATGTCGCTATATCACATCTTCCCCCGCTTTAATAGCGACTGCTAGGGAACTGTCGACCATTTTGAACACTGCTGGATCATAAATGACCGGGACCAGTCATAGACTATTAGTTAACAAATCCAGTGATATCGACAAAGATGTCGCTATATCACATAAATCAACACTGTAAAATGAAACTTAAAGTTTTAGAATTACAAAGATGCTATATCAAAACTATTCAGTCTTCTAAGACATTAAAATTTTTATCTCTCACTCTAACAATTGGTTTTGTGAGCATGGAACAAAAATGTTAATATTTTGAATATTATTTATTAAAATTTAAAGTTTAATTTTAGTCAATTTTGACGAAAACAATTAAACCAAAGAACAAAACATAGGAAAAAAAAAGAAAGAAAAAAATTTTTTTCGTCTTCACCTGATTAGTATTTTCAAGTCAAGGCAAACACGAATATATTCAAGCTTTAAACCATGAAGAAAAAAATTTAATACATATATTTATATATATATATATAACCAAAAAAAAAAAGAAAAAATAAAAAAATTTGATTAAACAAGAAAAAAAACATAATTATTAGCTCTGATGCTGATACTTATAACTACACCCTTTAGTTCGACACTCGAATCTTTTCAAACACTGTTTATTCTATGTACAAAATTCACCTGAGTCCGAGACTATATACCATTGACGCTTGCACTACTTATTATGCTAGTCATGTCACTTGAGCCATTCGAGCTCGAACTGCTTGTTGAACTGCTACTGCTGCTGCTTCCACTGCTGTTACCGGTACTGCTTCTATTCAGTTTCTGCTTGACCATTTTTGGATGTGCCAAAATAACATGCTGAAAAAACTCGCTCTGACCATTAAACACTTCCATGCAAAATTTACACTTAAGCATGGATTTGTTCTCACTATTTCGAACAGGCGAGTCAGGCTTGGGAGCTATCGGCTTGAGAAGAGTTGCCTTTGGGGCTATTTTATTTTTGGGCGAGTGTTTTCTCAATTTTGGTATGATTGACGGAGGATTGGCTAAATTAGTGCTTTGATTATTAATGGGCAACAATTTGGGCATTATTGGCCTAAAATTAGAGAAATTACCGGTCATGCCCGAGGCCGATGATAGTCGCGAACTATTAGCACTAGAGCATTGAGTTGGAATTTGAACTATTGGTGCTTTGACTGAATTGGGCAATTTAGGTACTGTTTTGCTCTCAACCGGGTCTATTTTGTTCAATTTGGGCGGCTCAGGTATTTTTTCCACCAGATTTGGCTCGCTCTTGGTCTGATCCACTCTTTCCTCGACAGACACGCTCTTTCTTCTCTCAATAGATTCTTTTTCGGCCTCTTTTTTTTTGGCCGGTTCGTCTTGAATGGGCGAGCTTTTGCGCTTATTTTCTTCGATTTTTTTCGATGCTGCACTAAAATTACCACTGGTTGTTGGCGAAAAAAATGGCTTGGTAAAAATAGTCTTTGATGCTGAATTGGCCGGTTCCGATTTGGCCAAAATAACAAATTTTTGTGTATTTCGCTTTAATTTCTTGGACCGAATTAGCAAAGGTCTGGTTAAATTTACAAATGGTTTTAGGTGAATTTTGGACGCAAATTCGTCCGAGTCATTAAGCGATGTATGAGTCAATTTCCATTTATCCAAGTCCTTTTTAAAGTCGTGATTGATGTCGAGCATTTCTGTTCTGAGCTGTTCGAGCAGTTTTTCTTCGGCATTTAGCTCGGCTAGTTTGGTTCGGTTGACCAGTCCGAACCAGGACATGAACTGGTCACGGGTCGCTTCGTTCTCCAAGTCGACCTGCGGCTCTAGACACTCTTCTATTCGCTCTATCATTTCATTTACACTTTTCTCATAGTCGCCAAATTTTGAATTGGTCATGAACAATTTACAAGAATACTTTTTCATGTTGTGCAGTTTGAGACTAGCCGAACAAGGAAAAAAAAAACCGCATTTGGAACACTTGTAATTGTGCAATGGCTGGTCGTTTTGGTTAACCACTTTTCTTGGCCACAATTCGCACATTTTTTGTGCAATTAGTGGAAAATTCACGCAGCTAAAGTCAATAAGTGCCAAATCGGCAAAACCGGTTGTTTTTATTTCAAGAGAATGATTGGGCTTGGGCGTGTAGAAGTTTTTCTGTGCGTCTGTGTTCAATCGTGAAGTTCTGGTCATAATGCTTGGCATGGACAAAATTTTTGTATCCACACTGGTTGCTTCTTCTTTTTTGGCTTGTTTGAGCTTGTTTTTCAAGTACTGGGACTCGACTATTTGATGAACGCTGGAATTGTGAACAACCAGGCCGTAGTGGTTCTCAAATTCAATGTCGCATTGTTGACAATAAACGGACAAGTTTGGATGCTGATCGTAGTGCTGTACAAGACCGAAATATGAGACAAATTTTTTGTCGCATTCAGGACACTCAAAATTTGCCAAATTGTTAGAATTTTTGGATGGAGTGTTGGTTTTTTGATTTTTGGCACCACTGTTGGGTTTAGTGGGCTGAATTTTGACTTTATAAGTGGACAGACTTGTCAAGTCCATGTTAGGCTTGAGCGCAAGGCTTGCTATGGCGTTGGCGAGCGTTCCGCCGCCGTTAGCCGACGTAACTCCGGCCGAATCGGTTAAAATGCCGGTCAGAGCGATCGATTTTGTCTTTGATTCGTCTTGACTTTCTTCTTCCATGTCGCTCACTAGAGCTTCATCGAAATTGTCCACTTCGGACATGGATTCGGTGCCGTTTGACTTAGAGTCGGTCTCGAGCCATTCGTAGTCCGAGTCGTGTTTAGCATTAGTTCGCTTGAGTCGCGCATGCTTGCCATCAGTTTTTTTATTAAAAGAGCGTAGGCCTTTTTTGCGATTTGGATCTATTTTGTTATTTTTTTTGTTATACTTTCGTTTTAATTCGACACCGGCTGTTTTTTCGTCCATTTCGTCGCTTTTTTTCGGCCGTCCCGGTCGTCTCTTGTCCATAGAGTCGAGCTCTTCAATTTTGGCCTCTTCTACGCCGACTCGCAATCGGCTCGGCGGCCCTCGTCGCCGCTTTGTTTCGCTAGGCTGAGTGTCCGATTGTTGAGCTATTGAATCCACAGAACTTTTACGCTTTTGTCTTGTATTCATCATTGGCTGATCGTTGTCTATTTCCACTCTAGAGCATTCTTGTCTGTGACGCTTGTACAATACTCCTTGACGGTACCATTTATCGCATTTGACGCAGTAGAACTGAGGAGCTAAATTAGTATAATTTTAAAAGTTGTTTATAATTTTATTTTCAATAATTTTAATTTTATAGATTGTTTTGTTAAATTTTAAAATAAAATAAAATTTCAATTAAAGCTCTTGTGAATTTTTAGCAACTTTTTTTTTTTTTTTTATCTAAGAAAATAAAAATTTAAAAATAAATCAAAATTAATTTAATTAATTATATAAATTTATTTAAAATCAAATTTTTTTAATTTTTTCATAATCAACAAAACAATTTTTTGCAAATAACTCTCTGAATTTAATTTCAATTTAAATTTTTTTTTAAAAAATAATAGCTAAATTGTAAAGTAAAAAATTATTTATTCAAATCATCGAAATATTAGTTGAAGTGTTAAATAAATTAAAAATAAACCTTAAACTTAATCTAAACTTTTCATTTAAATAATTATGAATTAAGTTGAATAAAGCTCGATTAATTTTGGTGACTTATGTTATATTTTACTTTTCTCTCACATTCACTGTGCATTTAGCATTTCCTTTAAGTGAAAACATAACAATCTTATTTATTCAAGCGTTCCTTTATTAAATGTAATCAAAAATTATATTGAATTTTTAAAAAAATTTTCTAAGCGAATTAACTAAAAAAATTTTGAATCGTGTAAATTTTATCTTTGCAAAAACTATGCAAGTGTGCAAAAAATTATTCTATTAAAAAAATGTAAATTATTTAGACACATTTAATATTAGTCTATCCATTTTGTTAGACAAGTTTGAATTACTTTATCAAAAGATAGATTTAAAAAAAAAAAAATAGATCACAACATGAATAATAATTATCGAAATTAAAAAATTAACATTTCAAATTTGAATTAATTTTTTTCAGAAATTACTCAAAACCTTATTTTTGTCTTATTTTTACATTTTTATTTTTCAAAATTTTACTTATTAACATTGCCTTAAAGATGTTCATTAAAATAAATATATAAACTTGATTCTGCTTATTTAATGCTGCTTACTTATGAACTTTTAATTTAGATTGTTTATAGGACTGATGAGAGTCGCTATTAGAAAAATAAAATTTAGACTATCAACTACTTAACCAGTTCAAAAACAGACTGGACAATGTCGGTAGAAATAAAAAAAATGAAATGTCTACTATAGCGGGACTACGGTAGTCTTCCTGCTTTGTGAATTTAGTTAAACTAAAATTGACCGTAGAATATTAACTATTATTGTTATCATTATTATTATCTTACAAATAAGATTAAATGAAAGATTAAATTTTTTTTCTTCAATTTTTATCATTGAAATTTTCTCAGAGCTAAAATATTTTATTTAGAAAAAATAAAAATTAGTTACAAAATTGAAATTAATGTAAAAATTTTATTCTAAATTCAATAAAATTATTAAACACAATTAAATACTTTTAGAATTGATTTAATCTTATCTTTTTTTTCAATGTTTTTGTGAAAAATTTTAAGAAACAAACATTGTTTTTGATCAATTTTTAGAATTATTTGAGATTTATGAAAAATTAAAAGAAAAAGATATTTTATCAAATTTCAAGAGATATTAACTTAAAGAAAAGTGAGAAAGCTTTTAACTACGTTACTAAAAGCGAATTTGAATTTGCAATGTGTATTCTTTTTCATAAGATTCATTCATAGATTAATAACAACATCCTATATTAGAAAAAAATCAAATAACATTATGAAAAAAAAGACCTTTCATTTTAGATTTTTTTGATTTTTAAATTGAAATTTTAATTTCATTAGACTGTATACATTTATATTAAAATTTTTATTAGATTTTAAGGAAGAATTTTCGAGTTGCCATCATTAAAGAAACTTATATAAAATTCAAATTTAAATTAAAATTTTGTATTTTGCTTAAAAGAAACATTCTTTTTAACATAAGGCAAGTAATGTTTGTTCTAATACAAAAAATTATTCTATAAATTATAATATTCAAATTTAATTAAAATTTTTTTGTTAAATTAAAAGATAATTTTTATTCATATTCAATTGATAAAAAAATGTAAATTTTTTTGAAAATTATCGAAAAATTCCAAGATAGATTTAAATCTTTATGGACTCTAATATCTTAATTTATTATTATAAAAATGCAAATTTTCATTTTAGTCAAGGCTACACACCAAATAAATTTTCTTTAATTGTTTTATTAGTAAATTTTTTAAAACTTAATTAATAATTTAATACTAAAAGGACCAGTGTCAATTTGACACCTTTTTTTATGCTTTATATCTTTGGGATCGTTAATATTAAATATTAAAAAATAATCTAAATGATCAGAGTTTAAAATAAATTAATTTTTATATAATTTTTAATTTTTTTCTCAAAAGTATTTTGTTAAAATTTACGATCATTTCACTTTAAATAAGTCTCGAAATTAAAAAATAATGAAATCTTGACTTTTTCAAGTTTTTTCCCATATTTATTTAATAAATAATGTACGATTACTTAGTGACATGAGGGTTTTTTTCTAATTTAAATAAATTCAAGATATAATCTATTTTAGAGTGACAAAAAAATTTCTGTTTGGTTAAAGTAAAATTTAGTTTACCCTAAATAAAAATTGATAAACTCGTTACTACTTAAAACTAACATTAGAGTCATATATGTGATTCCCAATGATTAAAGTATATTAATTAAAATATATTAAATTGAAAAGTTAAGATTATGAATCCTATTTATTTATTTTCAAAAATTAGAAAAATAAATTTTATTGAAAAAAAAAACTAAATTAAAAATCAATGATTTTATTTTAAGTAATGTCTTGCTCTACTTAAACTCTACTTCAAATCAATAAAATAAGACTAATGCAATTTTTTAGAATATATTATTAAAAAAAAAGAT
>PJRA01000428.1:733006-748506 GCA_016987375.1 Brachionus koreanus
TAAGTGATATTATTTTTCAAAATGGGTGGTTTAAGTTATCATTTAAAAAAAATTTAAAGCCTTAGTTAAATAAAACATTTTTTATGATAGAAATTAATTTTGTGCCATTTTTACACCCGTTATTCCCTCGAACCATACACCACTATTATTAAAGATTAAAAAAAAATTTAAATTAAAATTGTTAATTTTTTTTCACAAGGCTAAAATCGATTTCTAGATAAAATGAATCTTTGTTTTTTCATAAAAATTGCTTAAATTTAAGTAAAAAAAATCAATAACTAAAATAAGATAAAAAAAATTTTTAAATTCAATCACTCAATTGCAAATTTAAAAATTAAAAATGGTTGAAAAAAAATTAGAAAAATTCAAAGAAACTCTAGATATTACTCATAAAAAACAATGCTTTTTTCGATCGTTATCAAGAACCAGTTTGCTACTTCAAACGCCACAGTTAGAGCTAATTGGATCCAGAGTGGTTCGTGGTCCTGATTGGAAATGGCAAAAACAAGATGGTTTATTTTAAGTTTGTTTTTAATAATATTGCATAAACTAATTATACATTAAGGTGGCGAGGGACATGTAGGAACAATTCGCAAATTTGAATCATATGAAGAGGTTGTAGTTGTATGGGATAATGGAAAATGTGCCAATTATCGTTGCGCTGGTGACTATGATATTCGTATTCTGGAACCTAGTCCTACAGGCTTAGTTCATGGAAAAATTAAATGCAACGAATGTGGACAATTTCCTTTGCAAGGAATTAGATGGGTTTGTGCGAATTGTCTAAAGCATGAAGATGAAATTATAAATTTATGCTCAAAGTGTTACCATAATGATCAACATTCACTTAGACATAAATTTTTTAGACTTCTAACTCAAACATCCCAAAGGTTAATTTAAAATTTTTAATTTCAGACAAGTTCAAAAAATATTTTAAAGTCATTTTATTTTCTTTTAAGTTAATTTTTTACTCCTTCTAAAAATTTTATTCGAAAAAAATTTTAATCTAATCTAAAATGGCTTTAAATTTTGAACAATTTTTATTATTAAATAAGATAAAATAAACTTCTTTTTTTTCAAAAAAAGAGTACTTGTCAAATCGAGAAAAAAATCTAAAAAAATTTCCTACAAAGGCCTATATCCAGGTGCACGAGTTGTTAGGGGCATAGATTGGATTTGGGAAAATCAAGAAGAAGACAATTCAAACTCAAAAGGCACTGTTATCAGTCTGAATGATTGGAACAATAAATCGCTATTAAGTGCAGTATTGGTCAAATGGGATAATGGCTTGGAAAATATGTACCGTGTGGGTTACAATGGAAAAACTGATCTTAAGTGCAAAATAGAAGCCAAAGGAGGCTACTATTATCCTGATCATTTGCCTATTTTAGGCGAACGAACTATTATAAATAAAATATCTAAAAATATAAACAGTTCAAAAATTTTGAACAAATCTTCATCTTTAAAAAATCTTAAGGATCCATTTCTCGAAGAAGATTTTTTGTCAATAAGAAAAAGTTCGTCTACATTTAGCAGCACTGAAAACTTAAAAATATCTCAAGCTAGTTCACGCAATAGTTCGGTGTATGATATTGGATGTTTAAACTTAAATCCAATGGTAACTGAATATTCCAGGTCTTTGAGAATAAATGACCAAGTCAACATTGATTTAGACTTTGAAACAGTACAGTCTTTGCAAGTTGGTCATGGAGGTTGGTCCGAAGACATGTTTGAGTGTCTAGGCAATACTGGACAAATAACTGCAATTGATGTAGACTGTGATTGTGAAGTCACGTATCCCAGTGGCAATAAATGGACTTTAAATCCAGCTATTCTGACTTTGGCAAACAAAAATAAATCTAATGATCTATATGAACTAAATAATATTCAAAATGTTAATTTGCACTCATCTCATGTTAATCTTGATCTAATCAGCTTGCTTGAAAATAATTTATCTAATAAATCCAATAGCGAGCCCAAACTGAATACGTTCAAGACTAATGAGCCGGCGAGACTCGATATGTTAGAAGAAAATTGTTATGTGGAAATAAGCTCTGATTTAGAGCTGGTTAAAAAATTTCAGCATGGTCATGGTGAGTGGAAAGAGTCAATGAGGCAAACTTTAGGTAAAATAGGCAAAGTAATTTGTATTCATGACGACAGTGATGTACTTGTAGAAGTCAATGGAAAAAATTGGACATTTAATCGATTAGTTCTAAAGAAAAAAGAAAAATTTGATTTTAATTTTGATAAAGATCCTCTAAAAGGTAGAAGAAATTTTTTTAGTTTTTTTTTTTAAATTTTATTCTTAAGAACTAGTGGAGGCTTCTGCTGGCGGAGATGGTGTGATATGTGAGCTAATAATAAACAGTTGTATTGCTGAAATAGACAATTTGTACAATGGTCACGGAGCATTGCATGCTTGTTCACATAATGGGCACTTGCATATTTTAAAAATGCTTCTAAATGTCAGTGCGAATGTTGAAATTGGAGTAAAATTAAACGTATTTAAATAAAAAAAAATTAAAATTTTTGAATTTTTAGGATAAAGATGGAGACAGTGCGTTGCATCATGCAGCATTTGGTAATCAAGTCAAAGTTGCTGAACTTTTGTATGAAAGCGCAGTGGACAAGAAGAAATTTTTAAATTTAAAGAACAAAAAGTCACAAACTGCAATGCATATTGCGGTATGTATGGGACATTTGGATATGGTTAAGTGTTTAGCAAAATGGGGCATAAATTTAAATTTACAAGATCAAAATGGAGATACTGCCTTGCATGATTCAATTTTAGTGAAGAATGAAAAAATTCTTAATATTTTGTTAAATTCAAATGCCGATCTGAAAATTTTGAATAATATGAATTTTAATCCGATTCATTATGCGGCTCTAAAAGGAAATGCAAAGTAAGAGCTTTTGATTTTATTAATTGAAAATATCAAATCAATTTTTAAATATAATCCTAAAATTAATTTACTATAAATTCTGATTGTGTTTTTATTTTGTTAAGAGAAAAATTTAAGATTAAATTCAGGAAAATAGTTTTTTCGCAATGAAAATATTTATCAGACTTTTCCTGATTAAAGTAAGATTTCATATTTTATCAAGTTTTAGGAAAAAACTTTTAATTGAACCAGAAAAGGCAAAAATAGGTAAAAAATAAACTATCAATACAATGCTCATTTTTTATTATGTTCACTTTTATTAATTTATAAATTTTATGTACATTTTAGTTTCTATAAGCCTAATTTTACATCGTATCACAATTTTTTCAATGATATTCAAAGTCTCTGTAAAATGCACTACAGCTAACTATGCTGCAAACTTTGCATGGTTTTACCATTTACCGAACTTGGTTTAAATTGTTAAAAAGAAAAAAGTTGAAATCAAATCTTAAAAAACAAAATTTAAATTAACTCACTTAGATTTAACAAAAAATTAGATTCGATTATGAACTCAATTTTCTTTAATTTTAGACGGAAAATTGCATAATAAAGAAAATTTTTAAAAGCTTTTTGATTTAAAAGAAGATATTAGGATGAGTCAAAGATTTTAGCATAGTATTATTTTTGATCAAATTTCATTTTTCAAATATGATCAAAACATTTTAAATGTTCAATTTAGCATATTTATAAATTACAATTCTCTTTCAAAAATTCAATAATGATGTTTTGAAATTTAAAAAAAAATGTAAATTTAATTACGCATTTAAAATGTTTAAAATGTCAAATACCCTAAAGTATATAAAGAGACATGAACATAAAAAAAAGATAAAGCATAAAAAAGTTAATTTCTAAGTAAAATACATAAAATAAAAAAAAGATTTTTTATTTTTTAACTGGTAAAATTCTCATAAAGTTTTGCTAATGAATTCAAAAGTAAAATTAAAGTTAGATATTCTATAATTAAAGTTTGTATTCATCTCCCAATAAGCATATTTCAAAAGTTACTGGTGTTGCTGGTAGGCCTTTTTCCAATAATTACTTATCAGTACTCAAATTTAAAAATTTTCATTTAAAGTTTTCATTTTTTAGAATATTTTCTAGATTTAGATAAATAGAGTTAGACACAACATTTTGAAGAGCATTCAATAATGTTTATTTAACATGTAATATTACTTTAAGCTTTAGAATTATAACGATGCTAAAATCAAAAATATCAGGCCTTTTAAAAAACGCAGAATTTTCTGACTCTATATAATATTTCAGACTTGTTCATCAAATAATCTAAATTAAATTTTCGTTTTCAATTTTTCTATTTTCATTTGGCAAATGATTTTTTGCATTGACATTTTTGACATTAATAAAAATATCAAAAAAATATAAGAAAAAAACAAAATTCAATATGCATAATCTTAGAATATTTAATCATTTGATGGATTTCCTGTTAATCATTTTTAACTATTTGAAATATCTTTTACCTACTTTAATTATTTTTTGGAATTTTTGGGAACAAATTATAGAACAAATTATAGATCGAAATGTGTCAAATTGACACTGGTCCTTTGAGTGTTAACTTGAATTCTTTGAATTAATAAAGAAATAAAAACTGATTACTAATCTGTATTTTTTATAATATTTCAGAGTATTTACCATTTATTTTGCTAAAATTTCTCTCAATCCTCTCAAAATAAACTAGTGAAGTAATTTTTTATGTTTTTGTTTTATTTGTGAATGATTTAGTGACAATTTCTAAAGTAAACATGCAAAATAAATCGGTAAACTTGCAAAACTCTCTTGGATACAGAAGAAAGCTCAAAGCTTAGTAAGGTTGAGTTCATTGAATAATGGACCTTTTTTCGAAAAAATTTTTTTTTCTAAATTAGCATTTTATAAGCTTCAAAAAAATATACTTTAATTTTTTATTATAAATATTATTAATTAATACATGATTTTGTAAATCAAAAAATTTGCTACAAACTGATCATATTTAATTAGTAGCTTTGAATATTGTCTTTTCATTTCAAAAACGTATACCGTTTTTGATATTCTAATATGAAATGGAAAAAGATAAAGAATTTTTATTGATAAAAATGAATTCCTCATACAAAAATACAATAATATAAAAAATAAGAAAAAAAAATTTGTCGAAAAACGATCCATTATTCAATGAACTGAACCTTATAAATAAATGAATTAATTTAAAACAAGAATAGAGACCGTATAGCCGAGCGGTTTGTGGGTTAGTCATGCAAGCAGAGCATCGAGGGTTAGATGCAGTGTAGATGATCAACTCAATGCAGTAGCCTCTGTATCAGATCGGAGCTATTGCTCAAAAAGGTACTTGAAAAGGAGATGAGCTCCTCGCCATTATCCACTAGGATAGAAAAAGGCTAGAAATAGGGTAAAAAAAAACAAGAATGTCACTCGTTTAGTAAAAGACCATTTTAATTATAAAAATATGAGTTTTGCTTATATCAAACTGTTTAAATTTGCTAAAATGATAAGAAAATTGTAAAATAAACGAATTGGATTTTTTTTTATTTTTTCGAGATAAATAGACTAGATGAAAAATTTTTTTAAAAATATAATTTTATATACAAAAAATAAGTCTTTTGACAAAGATTAAAGAATTTTTTAAGAATGTGGGGCCAATTTATAAGAGTTGTGTGAAAAAAATATTAATTTTTGTTAAAAATTTAAAATATTAAATGCTAAATAAAAATCAACTTTAGTCATTTAATCGATTTTTTCAGATTTTTTGGGCTCTTTTAGCTGAACTATATAATTAATTCATTAAAAATCAAACAAATAGACGACAGAGCCAATTCCTTATTTATCAGATTTTTGAAATCAAGATCAGACCACGAACTAATTGCCAAGGAAATAAACTACTTTATAACAAACAAAGAAAAATCAAACCAAAAACTATACTAGCCACTTTAATAAAAATCCTTTTTGGTATGTTAAATTAACTTTATTAAACCGGAGTGTTTTTTCTGGCACTCAATGTTTTCATTTTTTCTTTTGTTAAATAAATTTAATCATTTTTGAAAATTTTATCCAGAAATCTAACATAAAAAAATATTAAAAATAATTAATTTTTTTTTTGCAAAATATGCTTATTTTCATGGAAACAAAAGTTTAAAGAAAAGGTTGCTTAAAGGGTCGACAAAGTACCTCCGTGTAATTTGTGTCAATTATCATACATTCTGCTATTATTTTTAATATTTTTGACTGAAAATAGATTTTATAGCCAAATAATTTTTCAAATAAATCAAAAAGCAATTGATCAAGAGACGTTGCCATATTTAAAACCAGCCCGATAAATTAATTGATTGCTTTTCTAAATAAAAAAAATTGACATTTAAATTTAAACAATTGTAAATTAAAAAAAAAACTAAATGAGTCCATCGATGATACGTGTAACAATTCAACGCACTTCACTACATTCCATAATTAAATTTAAATCAATATGGATTTGTAGATAAGTGCGTCTAATTAGTTAATTACACGAATGGAATGGCTAATGCTTTGTTTGAATTGCCAGCAACTAAGCTAAACATACAAATTATCATTATCGATAAAATCAAAAATAAACTGATTACAAATTTTCTAAAAGAAGAATTTTTATTTATACTATTTGGCTTAATCCAGAAAGAAAGCATACAGTGTTTGTAATAAAGCCTGGAGCTATACGAAATTGAATGAAATAAGCAATACTTAAGATACTAAATATGGAAATTTAAGAGTTAGCTGAATATGAATTAGAAACTTTTCGTATCCAATCAATCATCAATGCTGATCATTAATAGATAGAATAAAAGCTACAAAATTAGAGAAAAAAAAAGAAACATAAATATTCCAAGTAAATTTTCTGCATAAATAAATCTCAAGTTTGAACTGATAATCATAAATAGAAGAGAAAATAGAAAATTTTATGCTGATATTTTTCTTTTATCATATCGATTTTTATGTTCAATTTTTCTCTCTTTTTTTTCTTATTGCTGAGACTGATTCTTCCATAAAATTGTAATTTATAATTTCAACTTTGTTTCAAGCTTAATAATTAATCAAAAATTATTCCCAAATGAACTAGGCCTTAAATATATTCAAGATAAGATAAACCGTTTCGGCTTAAGAAAGGAAACCCATTAACGAATGAATAGAAATCGCACGCAATCAAATCGTTTTACTAATCACGTGATGGTTAAACAAAAATTAGACACTACTCGCGCTTAAATATCCGTATGCACGGCATCGACACAAATTTGAATCAGATGTTGCCATATCGAATATCACAAATGTTGATTTGAGGGTTTCCTGCTGGCTTATCTCATTAGAGTATATCGGTTACATGATTGAATAAGATAAGATAACTGAGATAATCCAGATGTAGATGCAGACAAGCGCCTCTTCTCAAATTACTCCAACATAAAACTATCTTGAAAATAAAATTCTAAAATTTTGACATACATTCTTTTTCGGATAAATTTAAATTGTTTTTTTTTTTTCTATGTTTAATTAAATTAAAATGTATTAATTTATTCGTGTGTTCAAACGACCCCCCATCTGATCTGCCTGATTTGTTATTGATTATTGGACAAATTCAAGACGACCACAATTCTTGATTTGAACTTGTGCTTATTAATAATTAAAGATCTTTTCTCTATCTGTTTCCTCTGGCACAGTCGATCTAATTTGGGTCAAAAGTCTTGTTTTTAAATTAGAACAGAAATAACAATACTCTAAAATTAAAAGCTTATTTTCAAGTCAATCATCTCGAGGCTATTAATTGCCTTAGCTATTCACATGAGATTAAAATTTTAAATTATTTAGAGAGTAAACCAAGAGCAAAAAAAAAGAAAAGAAAAAACTGTTGCCAATACCACTTAAAATAAAGTAAACAATGCATGTGTTGACTTTTATCAAGATTTTATCGACAGAATTAATCTTGAATAATTTTTTATTTTTTTTTTACAAAATATCAAGATTTTTTTTAGGTTTGAGATCACATAAAAATCGGGTTGATTTTTGTAGTTGTTGTTGAAATTTTAGAAGAAATTTATCTAAAGTGAAAAAAATTTCAACGATGAAAGTTTTTGATTTTTTTTATTATTCTAAATATAACTTTTAAACAAAATGTCAATAAAATTAAATAAAAAAAAAACACTTATATAAAAAAAGAATCAACTTAAAACCATTTAAAAAATTTTTTGTAATGTTTTTTTTTAAATTAAATGTCAAAATGGTAAAATATATTTGAAATGTGAATATTTAACCATCAATTTTCTATGCTCGAAATGAAAATAAATTGATAGAAAATTTAGCTTTTCAATTCGAGTTTAAAAAATTGACATTTTTGTCTCGTAATAGATTTAAATTTAAGTTGAAATAGAAGACTTAATAAAAAAAAAAGAAATAGTGAATAAACTTTAACATTTTGAATGTGTTTATTTATTGAGTAAATAATTATTCATTCAAGTTTGAAGATAAAAAGTATTGAACCCTGTTTAATTTGGTTCAAAAATTTAAAATTAATTTTTGATTGCTTTCAAAATTTTAGATGCTTAAAAAATCCTCATTTTCAATATATAAAATTATAAAGTAAAATTAAAAAACAGATTTAAGTTAAAATAAAATTTAGGTATAAAGAAAAAATTTTAAGTTTATTCCTAAACCATCTTTTAATTAAGTTTAAAATTTCTTTTTTTTGTTTAGTCTTTTGAAAAGTAAATTAAATGACTTAATATAATTTGGCAAAATTGAAAACAGATTTTAGTGACATCGTTGAGACAAAGAATTTGAAAGAAAAATTTCTTACTTGCCCGAATAAATTCTGTTGTCTAATAAAACCTAGGTCAAAGTAATATGCATTCTATTTGCGTTGATTCCTATTGACAACTAAATTGAGTAATTAATTTGAATGAAAAGAAAATTATTGAATGTTAAAAAAACTTGTTTGAAAGCTATGTGTGCCAAGGTATATACAGTTTACCTTTAGACGCAAGAACGCTATGTTTCATTTAAGATTATAATAATTTCAATTAAATTAGAGTCTTACTTTTGGAAATTGAGACGCTTGATAAATAAATTCAATTGAACTGTTTCAGAGACAACCAAAATCTAAAAAATCATAAATTTAGAAAATATTTTTAAAATGAACACTACAATAAATCAAAACTAGATTTTAATTTTTTTTCTCTCTCTCTCTTTCACTTTCTCTAGATTGTTCTTACTCTCTTGCTTTAATTCTATTTTAAAGTAATTAAAAATTAAATTATATAACTATTTTTTTTTAAAGCATTTGAAACAAATTTTTAAACAATTAAACACAAAAAAGGTTAATTTTATTTGAATTTGTTGCGAGGTTCAACTCCAAAACACTGCATATAAGCCCTAACAACGTAAATAATTTATTGTTTAGACTAAGATAAGACTTTGGACGGATTCAAGTGTCAAACGATAACGATCTCGGGACTCGAAACTTGTAATTAAAAAATTGCAATTTAATCTTATCTTTGTGGTGACGCGAGTTTGAATTCAATTTGAATATTTGATTAGTTTAAGTAGTCATCAATTTTATTACTATTGTCGCCGTTGTTGATGATTTAATGAAAAATCGATTTCGAGTTCCGAAATTTTCAAAAAATCGATAGTCCCTAAATGCCATGTCTACCCCCTCATTCGTATGATTAATTAAACAAATATTTTTTATCTAAACAAAACTTCGATAGGCTCTTGAAATTTGCATTTAAATTGAACAGCCCAAACGGCTAGGTTAATTAGGCCATTTTGTTCGAATGCAAATTTAGTTAAACAAAGTGGCAAATATTTGCTTTGCCGCTAATATTCCCAGCAGTTATCTATCCAACTTGAGCCAGTCACGATTTATAAATAAACTATCTTGAATATAAAAATGGTTTTTTAGCCTCCTTTATTTTTGTTGTTATTTTGGTGAAAATTAATTATAGTTTGCGCGCTTGTCAAATTAAATTAACTTGGCAACAAGATGAATTGTCGTTATTTTATCCGCTTCCCATGCTAATTCGAGATTTAAACAAGATTAAACCCTTAACAAATCAATGTTGAAAAAATTTATTACTGATTGAAGAATTTTATTAATTGTTCCAAAGAGAAAAAAAATGTCTAACGCGCTTCTTCCGGCTCTTTACCAAGCAATTTAGTTGTCACTGGAAACCAAATTTGATTCTAATTACCCTTTATTTTATAAATAAGCTCAATTGTAAATTGCAATGGTCTGTTTTTCAGAGATTTTCTTGGCTAAAAAAATTTTTTCTATTAACATTTAAAATTTCTATACACAAAAAAATAATTTTTTCTAATAATACGTTTTTTTAATTCAAAAATATTCTATAAAAAACTATGATAATTTTATAAAGTAATACAATTTTTTAAGGAAAATTTTAAAATCTACATAAATCAAAAAAATATATTCATTTGAAAAATTTATTTAAAAGGTACGAGGATTTAAGAATTTTTTAAAAGAGTCAAATGACTCCTTTGCTGCTTCCAGTGTAAATGCTAGAAGATTTACTGTCGTTTTGAAGCATTTTTATTACTGTATCATTGGAATAGCTCTTCATACAATTTTTATTTTTCTTATTTTGATTTTTTCTTTTCATCACACTCGCACTGTTTAGTGAATAAATATTATTATTATTATTATTTCATCATATTTTATTTTTTAAAACTATTTAATTTTTAATTTATCTAATGCCTTTAACACTAGAAAGCCCGATGGGTTAGAATTTTGTTTTTAATTCTTTAAACATTTTAATTTATTTACATAAAAAAATATATAATTTGTCTAGATAGCTAAATAAGTGTGACTTTCTAGTGTTAAAATATGAATATAAAAATATTACATTGAGTCATAAAATTCTGTGTTTTTTAAAAGAATGGATATTTTTGACTTAAGCATTTTGTAATTCCAAAACTTTAAGTCATATTATATGCTAAAATAAGCACAATTTAATGCTCTCTAAAATGCTATGTCCAACTCTTGGTTTAATTAAATCTAGAAAATATTCTAAAAAATTAAAACTTTAAATGAAAATTTTCGAATTTTGGTCTTGCTATCTCATATTTGGAAAAAATGTCCATCAATAACGATAAAGAAATATTCACACATGAATTCACAAGGACTGCAATAGCATAAAAATAGCCTAAAAGCTAAGTCTAAATGTGCGATGGTATAGAGCACTATACTGCAGTAAATACTACTACTACTACCAACAACAGTAATTGGTTAAATTTGTCTAGTAGCAAATTTTCTAAAATTTTCCTTCTTCTAATTTTCTGTTTTTATTTTTTCTACTTTAAAAAAAAATGGTTTTTTAGAAGTATTTGAAGAAAAAAATGTAAAACTTAATTATTCATAGAACTTTTTTTTAAAAAAAATTAACTTCAAGCCTTTTACTACTTCTTTGAGAATTAAGACGAGTTTTTATCAAATTTCTAATTTAAATTATTTCGATTTAGATTATAAGGTTAGACAGACAAAAAAAAAACATTTCTTTATTTATTTGTTTGTCTAAAAATCTATTCATTTTGGAGTTTAGCTGTTTAGTCACTTTTTTTCTTGGATTGCTAACTTAATGTTTGATTTTCAGAAACAAAATTTTGTTTTTAAAGATTGGCTGGGTTGGGAGAACGCATAAAATGGCTAAAGATGCTTAAGATAATAAATAGTAGTGTTGGGAGCCGTACAAGCGCTCGGATCGGCAGCAAAAAATTTGGAGTTGACCGTCCGTCTGGCATTTGGCCGGCCAACATTGCAGTCCAAAATTGGCCGCTAAATTTTGGCCACGTTCGGACCGGCCAAGCTTGGCCGCCACCAAACACTAATAAATAGACTTATCAATTATTTTTTCACTATTTCCTTTATTAAATTTATCATTCATAAAAAATATAATTTGATCTTCGGCTAATATTTAAGGTTTTCGATATTTACAATAACATTTGATATTTTTAAAGTCAATAATGATATCCCCTTTTAATATTAAAATTAAAAAATATTAAAAAATTTTTCATTTAAATTGCCTGATTTTTCTTAAATTTAAGGTACTAAATAAAACTAATAAAATAAATAAATTTTATTTTTAAGAGGAAGTTTTAGAAATATTTATTTTATCGACTTAGTTAAATGGATTGTTCCTATAGAAAAATTGCAATCTTAAAGCATGATTGTTAAATATTTATCAATTGATAGAAATATCACATTGAAAAAATATAATTAATAGATAGCTAATTTATTGTTATAAAAAATAAAAAAAATTCAATTTCATTAAATAAAATAAATTAGAAAGAAAAGATCAAATTTATTCTGCTTAAAAATCAAATAATTTGGAGTTTTTTTTTGTTAGAGTGCATATTGAGCACAATTTCTAATTTTTTTTTCATCTATTATTTTGTCTAGCAGCTTTAAAACTTGAGATTTTTTTAAAAAATAAAAATTCAAATGATTAATTTGATCAAGCGTTTGAAATTGGATCTAAAGAAAAAATATAAAAATGATTATTTGATTTTAAATATTTTAGAAAAATCTCAACACACACTGCTGTATTAAAACTGAAATATTGGTTTTATTGCAGAACCAAACTTAAAAACATGGCATTTGAGCATAGGGTAGAATGTTTTAACATGGGTGAAATGATGATAAATGCATTCGTCAAAGTTATGTCTTATAGTTTATGAGGCTGTGATATAATATAATCGAATAAGGGAATACGGACTTACATTCATAAAATAACACATAAAATTATAGATTTTTATTTTTGTACAAAATTAACATGCTTTTAAATTGATGAGCATAATTTTTTTGTCCTCTTATTTAAAAGGACAGCGATTTTTATTTCAATAAAATTTGATTTGATCAATTTTGAAAAATGAAATTTTATCAAAAATTTTACTTTGCAGTTTCGATCAAACTTTTTTACAAAAATATATTTTATAAGTTTATTTTTATCTAAAATGCACCACAATCAAATTTTTCAAAATTTAAGTTATGCAAAAATGACAGAATGTTCCAAAAAATGCAAATTTGAATGTTGGTCTATGTTACATTTTCAGAACTAATTTTTGATCTTAAGAAAAAATTTATTAAAATTTTTAACATTTTGCTATGTTCTATTGTACTAAATTTAAAAAAAATATTTTTTCTGAAATTAAATTTTTGCAATACTTTTTAATTACAATCTTGAAGAATTGAATTGACTTAATTAGTTTTAAAAATTTTAATTCTTTTTAATCCTTCATGAGAATCGATTTCAAGTGTTGGATTGAGATCAATTTTGTTTTTAGCAATTTAGCATCAATATAGGTTTTCGGTAGAATTAAGATTGGGTGATCTGGCACATTATGTTAAGAGAGTGATGTTTTTCTCATCAAATCACTTTTAAAGTTAATTTTGCTTTAATATGCTAGGTCCCTGTCCCATTGAAAAAAACTAAGAATCATCTCTATGAATAAAAATGTCAAAAGATTCAAAAAGTTCATTTTCCAATGTACCTTGTAAGCATGTTGATTCATTAGTGGTTTTTATATTTTTAGACTTTTGAATCTTTTTTAAAAAATTCTAAATCTTTTGATTCTATCCAAGGTAATTTTGAAAACTATTAAAATTCTAGTCCTTTGTTAGAATTCTCTTTACTTTTTTCTACTTACTTTAACGCTTTAAAGTTTAGAGTTAAAATCAGCTGCCAAAATCTTATTACAAATTTAATTTTATTTAAAATTAGAATTTTTTATAAAAAACAAATTTTTATTAAATGAATTTTTAAAAATTTAATATGTAAAAATTATATTTAATCAGACTTATCTAAAAATCATGAATAAATGTCATTAAAAAGTTATTTTCACGACTTGGAGTTACAAATTTTCAATTTTAAAAGTCATGACCTTGACTTATTGGAAAAAATTTAAAAATTACAAGTCACGATTTGTGACTTATAAAAAACTCTGCATTTGATTGAATTTTAATACATTTTCCTAAAAAAAAAATAAAAAAATAAAAAACGACATCTAAATTTTTTTGCACTTCTGTAAATAATGAATAAAAACTTATTTTAATTTATTTTTTATTAAAGTGCAATGAGATTAATAATTACTAGACTAATTAAAATCAAAAAGTATTGGCTAATAGACGAGAGAAAACTAGATGGATTTAGTGCTTTACACATAGCCTGTCTCAATAATCATTTTGAAGTTGTCAAAGTGCTTGTTGAAAACGGAAATTTGAGCATTAACATTAAAAATGATGCTGAACAAACACCGCTACATTTGGCAGTAGATCGACTGAATTTTGATATCATTAAGCTTCTTTGCACTTTTAAATATCCCACCGAGCAGAAAATACGCTGTAACATTAACTCACAGAATAAAGATGGTGATTCCCCGTTGCATTGTTTGCTAAAAAATTTTTCATTTTCTCAATTAATCAAATCAAGCGAATCGGTTGAACAATTAAAAGAAAAATACATATCCGTAGCTTGTTTTTTGATTGAAAATGGCGCTGATATATTTTTAAAAAATAAAAGTGATCAAATACCATTTGACTTTTGCTATGACTTTGAATTAGTTAAATTTCTATTTAATTTCACAAATGGCCTAAATCAAATATATGAAAAATTTTTCATAAACGAAAATTCAAATGGACATCGAATTGTTAAATTTTTAAATGAAGATTATGATATTTGCATTTTATGTTTGAGAAAAAGAAGAAACATTCTGCTAAAACCATGCAACCATATTTTAGTGTGCAATCAATGTTCGATTAATTGCTATAAATGCTTTAGATGTGAATGTTTTGTTAAGGACACAGTTCGAATTGGTATTTGCGTTCTTTGCAAAACTCGTAATTCATCTTATCTATTTGAACCATGCGGACACATGATTATGTGCTCAGATTGTGCCAAGACAATAAAATACTGCATCAAATGCAAGAGACTAATTGAAAAATTAGTGTCCTACAAAGAGGTTTGTTTTACCAACAATCATTCAGCTAATGAGGCAATAATTTTAGATTTAAAACGATACGTGACAAGACTAAAAGAATTACAAAGTCTAAAGAAAAGAGCTACTTGTCAATTGTGCAAGAAAGCCATTAATAATTTGGTATTTTTATGTGGTCACTCAATTTGCAAAACATGTGGTAATCATAGTTAAATTTTTATTGAAAAATTAATTTCTTTTTAAAGGAGAACAATTGAAAAATTGCCCTGTATGTGATTTAATAGTCTTTAAAAAAATCTTACTCTTTCAATCAAGTCAAGATTGATTATTTGATTTGAAAAGCAATTTTAATTTTTTTTTTAAATAAAATTCATTCAATAAAAAGAAATAGATCAGTCTCTGTCAATAAAAGCACATTGATTTTTTTATAACAAATTTAAACTTGAATAAAGTCTGAAAAATTGATACCCTGTTAGCAACAGCTAAATTTAAACAGTCATAAAAAATAAAAAGATAATTAATCGATTAAAATTGATAGATGAATCATTTATCAGTTAAGAACCATTTCACCATTATTCTACAATG
>PJRA01000428.1:748592-774427 GCA_016987375.1 Brachionus koreanus
AAAAATTATAGTTTGTTTAATAATTATAGTATTAGAATATTTCATCTAACATAATCGATGAAAATATTATTTTACCGTATTTGCTTGTTTAAAGAGGCGTGCACTAAAACTCAAATTTACAAATATGGTGCATGCACCTACTTAGACCTCATCCATGTTAAAAAATCTTTTTATAAGTGCGACGCACTCGATGTATTATTTTGGTTAATAGAGGATGTTATTATTCAAAAAATTAAGTTTTAAAGCAGGGTTTTTAATCAAAAAATTTTATTTAGTGCGACACTATTGTTAAAAAAAATTTATATTAAAAATAGTAATTTTTTTAATTTTGAGAATAGGTGCAGGGTTAAAAAAAAATAAGAAATATTAAAAAAAATATAAAAAAATTTTAGTTTCGGATATAGACGCGGCATTTAATTTTAAAAATTACATAAAATGCAATAAAATTATATTCATATTTACAAATTCAATTTTATTTGGTTTTGTTCTTAGCCCCTTGTTTTCTTCCCAAGGGTTTTCGAATACTTCCATCTTTGTTTTAAATTAATACAGGTGTTTGTGGTTGGTTTGTGATTGATGGTAAAGCCTGAAGTGGTCGACGCGGTTGTGAATAGATTGGTTTGATGAAAAAACAGTACCTGGTGTTGTTTTTGATGATGGTATAGACGGTGTGGAGGATAAAACAGGAGTCGGAGTTGTTGTTAAATCAATTTGACTTAATTGAGGTTGATTATTATTCTCTTCACTACTATTTTCATTATTATCATTATGGATACAATCTTCATCATTTTCGAAACCATCAATATCGTCTTCCTCTTGTTAATCATCAATGTAATCACTCATCACAGAATTGGTTCTAAGCATATAATTTAAAGTACTATGTAAGCTAAATTGAGATGTAATACCACACTGTTCAAAACTAGTAGCAAGGTATTCATTATCCAAATTGCGCCAAATATCCGATAACCTTTCTAAAGACTTAACATAGCCTGGTGAACGAGCATTTCCGCTTTTTGTGTAAGTCTTTTCTTCGAACAAAAACCATTCATTCCATTTTCTATGGTAGGCACGTTTTAATTGAGCAAACCAACACACATCAGCTGGTTGTAACAAGTTAGTCATACGTGGAGGTATAAACAACTGTTTTACACCATTTTCGTGGCAAAAATTTCTTACTAATTCAGTCTTGTGACAAGGAGCAGTGTCAATAATAAACTGAATTTCATCAATATTTTAAACTATCTTGTAAGGTAACACGACTTTAGAAATGTATTCACATATCATTTCTTTATCAAAAGTAGCATTAGATCTATAATGAACAATAACGTTTTCCGGCGGAGTGAAATTTGGTAGATGATGTTTTCGGGGTACTATGGCAAAAATTGGAAACTTGTAACCATCAGCAGATGCATTAAATGCAAAAAATTTCCAAACCCTTTATTCTCCAAAAAACTTTTGTCTAAGAATTTGAAAAATGTTTTGAATAAAATATTAATTAATGCTTTGGCCTTTTAATAAATCTGCTAAATTTGAATCTCGTTTGAAATTTAAAATATTCTTATCAATCAGTTTTAAAAATATTATTATATTTTTTAAATTAAATAATTAAATCTACAATTAATTTAAAATAAAATAAATTTAAGTTCCAGATTACCAATATATATTTTTATTGAAAGTTCAATAAAACAAAGTTTATTTTGATTTGTTAATTAGATAAAATAATAGGAATGCTAGTACTCAATCGATAGTTTTAGGTCTATAACCATTTTGCACAAAAAATTAAATTGACTTTTTTTTTTTCATATCTTAATAAAAAATTAAAATTTTTCTTTAAAATTTATTAAATAAGTAATATTATTGATAATACATATATTCATTTCTTTTTCAAATTGACATTAAATTCATGATATTTAATTTTCAGTCTCACTTGAAAAATTGAAAGGAAATGAAGACACATAAAAGTCAAACAAGAAATTTTGCACAAAAGTTTAGAAGCATATCATTAATATATTATTTCAAACTTTATTATTCAGATGAAATGACTCTAAAAATATTTTAATTTAGTATTTATGTAAAATGTGTTGATTTTATTTAAAACTCAAGAGCCCGGTGTTGTCTGATAAATGATTATTCATACCCATCTAAAACCTTTTGAATTAGTTACTATGAATAAAAAAATTTTTAATTTTTAAAAATTTTCGTTCTTTTCTTTGGTTTATGTTAAAAATCACCATTTTATAGATTCGATATTTGTGTTTTTTTGGAACTGAAAGAAAATGTGAGATAAATTATTTAGTTTAAATTTTGTTTTTTGTGAAGATAAAAAAATAAGTATAACTTAAGCTACTTCATTAATTTAAAAAAAATTAAGTTTTTAAATTGTAATTGTTTTTTTTCCAAAATTTTACCGAAATCATGTGTATAAATAAATTTTTCAGAATTCTCTAAATATTTATTAATTTTTTCCAAAAGCTCAATTTATTTGGATTTAGTTATTATTAAGAAAATTTATTCTCAAATAATTATAACTTAAAACTTGAAAAAATATGAATAAGATTAATTAATTAAAATTTTATTAAAGTTTATTAAAGAAAAACTAATTACAAATTTTGAATTTTTTTGTTAAATTTTTAATAATCAAAAAAATTTAATCAATCAAGTTATTTTCTTTGCAGTAATCAACAAATTCTTGAACAACTTTTCGCTGATCAGCTTTTAAAAATGTCTTTATGTAATCGTTGTCAATTAATGGTTTGAAAAGGGAAACAAATTTTTGACTGTAAGGAGGACCGATCATTTCCAATATTTCCATGACAAAGTGTCTAATTAAAGAAATATCTGTATCTTGATCTTTCCAACATCTGTTCAAAAAAGCAAGCACTGGTATTACGTAACCTTTGCCCATCAGAAAAATCATTCGATCTATTATAGTTTTTTTGAATTGAATCTAATTAAATTTTTGAAAAGAAATTTTTTTTTTCCTTAAAAAAAATTACTTGAATCAGATTATCCAGATCAGTAAAGCTTGTAGAAAAGAGTTTATTTAGTAGAGTGAAAACTCGTTTGTGCATCAAAGGATGCGTATGTACAATTTCGTCCAGCATAATTAAATGTATTGGTGACCCATCTGTATTTAGTTTAAAGTAACTTGGATCAATAATAATTAGTTCCACCCATCTTAATACTCCAATAGCAACTACTGGATGCGCAATAGCCTTGAAAAGCTCACTCAAATCACCCAATAAATCACTTGAAGCTTTGTTTTCTTGGCATATATTATAAGCAATTTGAATTGAATTTTGGGTAATTTCAAGGCTATCCTTTAATATAGAAACTCGCTCTTCACCACTGTAAATCTCACAAACAGTGGTAGCATAAGCCAACAAAAATAAATACTTGTCTTTATGCTCAGGATTTGGCTTAGCAGTTGGCTCAAAAAAATAATTTATCAACATGTCCAAAAATCTACTATTACGAATCAGGCTAACTGGAGGTGGCCCATCACTGGAATATAATTTAAATAGCTATTTAATAAAAAAATAACAATTTTTTTTTTAATTTTTTTTTTAAAATACATTTGTTATATCGCTAGTATTTAAGGCGTTTTTTGTAAGCATTGAGTCAAGACTAGAATAAACTCTCGGATACATTGGGGTGTCATTGAGGGCTAATGAATATGGTGTTGTGTTGTAGTTTTTTCCTCTAGCTGCTAGGTCGATTTCTTGGGAAATTCGTTTGGCTATAAAACTTCCATTATTGTGACAGTCTTGTTTGTTTCGGTCGTATATTGAATTAAGAAGAATTTGCGAATAAAGATATGTATGCTCGCCGCGGCATGCAAGCGCCTAAAATTTTCAATCAGTTACTAAAGAAATTTCTATTTCATTTTAAAAAATAAATTAACTAAAAATTATGATAAAATTTAGTAATTTTAGATATTTTCTGTCAACATTGTTCAATTTAGTATGTTTAATTAATTTGATTATTTGTTCTATTCAAGCATGGAAAAGTCAGAGAAAAAAAAAGACTTATAGAGTTTGCATATCGTGGACTTTTTTTATCTTGATTTTAGTTTTTGATCATTTTCAAAGTCTACAAAGGAAAATTCCATTTTATTTGACGTGCAAATATTTTTTATCAATTCTCATTCAGATGGGTAAGTAATATTTTTTTTATTCCAATGAGCTATATGTATAAGTTTAGTTAAAAAAATGCAACAACTTTTTCTATATATCTTTGAGAAATAAAAATTCTTCCTTTTTTGATAAACTAAATTAATTAAAATAAAAATGATTAAAAAAATACTTAATAACAATGAAGTACAACTATAACACTTCCCGCACTTTTTTGCAACTGATCCTTATTATTCTTGTTTGACAAGATTTCAAAAATGTGTTTAGTTTTTGAAATATTTAGATTTAAATACAAAACCTCAGTTATTTTGAGTACTAAATTTAGAAACTCAATTTTGAGATTTTATTGAAACATTACTTCCTACTGGCCCACATTAGTTAAGTAAAGATTTTAACTAGCCTTCAAAAATTTATTTAGTTCTTGTACCGGAAGTTTGGTTTTGAGATATTTCAAAAATTAAGAAAATAGAAATTTATAGCTCTAGTGATCATGAAACCTGAACAAAAGAATGTCTGTTCCAAGGCATACATGGTGTATTGGATTAAAAAACATGTTTTTAGACCCCAACTAAGTTCAACATACAGTGGTGTTACGATATCTGTATTTTACTATTTTTTACTATATTTTACGTAAAATATCGTAAAATTACGAAAATTTACGTTAGAATTATTTATATTTAGAAAAATATAGTAAAAACCAAAATGTCCAAAAAAAACCGAAATTTTGACATTTTTTAAAAATTTTTTGTTTTTTTTTTAGTTTTTTATTTTTAAAGAGAGAAAAAAAATCTTGTAAGTTTTACTTTTTTTTTAACTTTTTTTACGTAAATTATGGTTTAGTTATAGAATTAATTTTTTTTTAAATTTTCATTATTTTCCATATTTTTACTCTTTTTAATTAAAATCTACCAAAATTTACCATAATTATTTGATTTTTAGTATTTTTTTTTTATATTTTACGAAGAATATAGTAAATTTACTAAATTTTACTTTGGTAATTTTACGATATTTTATTACTTTAAATATTTTTTCTCATCGAAAAAAAAAAACAAAAATTAAAAAATCAATAAGATTTAAATTGATTTTATTAATTATATTTTAAAATAATTTTTTAAAAAATTCGTCTCATCCGATGTGCTCTTTTAGAATTTGAAAAACGAAAATACAGTTTACATGAATTTTGAAATTTAGAGTCAGTAAACAAAATCAAAGAGTTAAACAAAAGAAAAAATTTAAGATCATTGGATTTTATTTTAAAGCCAAAATAAGCTTAAATTAAAAAAAAACTTAAAAAATTTAAAATATTGTTTTGATTTTCCAATCGGTCTCTGTTTAATCAGATAAAAATTATTAGAGCAATTAAAAGGTTAGTAAATTTAAATAAACAGCTATCAAGCTATTAGGAATTGGTAAAAAAAACGCTAGTGTGGCCACATAAAATTAACTTTTTAATATAATCAAACGAAGAATTTATCTAAAACAAATCTTGAAAAAGATCTGGGTGTTTATATTCAAAGTGACTTAAAATGGACTAAACAAGTAAAATATTGTACTAGTCGTGGAAACTGTATTGGGTATAATCGCTAAGAGTTTCAGGAAGTTGAACATTGATACATTGAGAATGCTCTATACAGCACTGGTTAGACCTCATTTAGAGTTTGCCATTAGTTCATGGTGTCCGTTCCTTGAAAAAGACATTTCTGAAATCGAGAAGGTCCAAAGAAGAGCGACAAGAATAATCCCTTCACTTTGGAAATGTGATTACTCGAAAAGACTGGAAATGTTCAACCTTACTAATCTTAAAATAAGGCGGATGAGAGGCGACTTAGTCCAACTGTTTAAAATCATTAACAGATATGAAACTATCAATTTTGAAAATGGTATTAATTTTTCTCGAAATCACTCTTACAACTTGAGAGGACATATGTAAGTGAATTGTTAGAGAAGATGCGAAAAATTTCATTGACAAACCGAATAGTTAATGTTTGGAATAGTCTTCCTCAGTACATCATCAATTCTGTATCAGTTAATAACTTCAAAATTAACTTGGAGAAATGGCTGAAGAAACAGTCTAATTTACTGCCATAGCTTCGTAGAAGCTTAACCCGTTAGTGTCGCAGTATATTCTACTACTAATACTACTACTACTACTACTACTACTACTACTAATTTTTTTTTCAATTTTTTGACTGATTTGAATTTTTTGAATGTCTATGTATTGGTAAAAATAACTGGACAGCGTCAGTTATGTATCATAGAAATTTAGAGTTGGGTAATGAAGAGATATTCTAGCGGGGAATGCATCATTAACAAAAAAAATAAACACAAACATTAATTTTTTAAAATTTAATGGTTAACCTTTTTTCCAAAATTTTTTTTAGATCTGTTTAATTTTTTTGACATACTTTTGCATGTAAAAATTTTGAATTGAAATTAGCTGTCCAAAATTTTGAAAAACAATCTAATATAAAAAACTTGCCAACTGTGTAAAGTTTTACTGATCAAATAAAGCGAAAATCCCGTTTATTGTTTTTATTTTTAAGTACCTTTTAGATAAAAAATAAAACTAAATATTTGCATTGAATAAAAAAGGAAGAAAAATGTTTGTTCGATAACAAATACTAACATATTCAGTAAATATTTAATAAATATATATATATATATATGTTTTTTATTTTTAGTCTGATAAGTGTGTTGGCATAGCAAAAATTGCTTTTTAATAAATCCGCCTTTTTTAATCATAAAGTCAATTAATAAATTTATTTTAGGTTTGAAAGAAAAAATTTTAGAAATGGTTTGTCTGAGGCAACGATTGGAAAAATTTATCCAATTAGTCAAGCAGTGCGAAAGTTTAAGTGACCATTCAGTTCACAAACAAAAGCTGATTTCAAAATTGAGGAAAAAATATCAAAAATATTTCCAAAATTTTGATCCTGATCTCAAATTTACTCTGGTAAACTCAAATGCAGTTATTCTAACTAGACTCGAGTTCAAAATTTATGAATTTTTGTTCAAATATTTCGATCGTGATAAATTATTAAAAATATTATTAAGAAAAAATAAATAGTTACAATTATTTCATTCAAATTGTTGTCTTGTAATTCAATACCATCTTCAATAAATTTTACTATTGAAGTTTTAAACACTTTGGAAAAAACTTCTACTTGTTGCGAAGCAACAGCTACACTACTAATTTCTTTTTCAAAACCAGAATCACTTATTAGCTATAAAATATTTAATAGCCTTAAATTTAAATCAAATTTTAAGCATACTTTGACAGTAAAATTGAGCATTAGACAACTAGGATGCAGTTCAGCAAGTTTAAAGAGCATTTTTCTCCAAACAGAGTGCTCAATTATTTCTGTCAACCATTGGGGCACACCGCCTTCCATAGTGAATATAGAATCGGCTTTTTTAGGATCGAAATTTTTCATTATCAAACTTTTAAGATGATTTTCTACCATTACTTGTACATCTTGGACAGGCGTGCCCAGTCCAATCAGCCACTCGGCCATTAAATTTACAGTCTGAGCGATAGCCGAATAATTTTCGGATAGAAGCTCGACTACCCGACTGGGCTCGCCTCCGTGCATAAAATAGCTCTTGATCGTGTCGAATATAGTTGGTTCCATTATGTAGTCACCCGATTTGAACAGCTCATGGCATTCGTCTTGAACGCGTTCATCGTTGCTCTCCATTTTTATGTCCTTGACGGGCGGCTCCTCTTCCATCTTTTTTTTTTTAATGCAAAATTTTAAAATTATGAATTTAAACAATAGCATTAATTTAAATATTATTCTGTGCAGGCCAAATTTGCACGTATTATCTTGAAAATTTCCAATATAAAAAGGAAATTATTCTTTCTCATAATTAAAAATTCAACATTGGATCAATTGATTTATGAACACACTTAGATTAAATTGATATGTGGTTTATGAATGCGAAAAAAATTATAAAAATGATTTTGGCTAGCTTTTTTTATAGTAATATATGTTTTTGTCCTAAGTTACCTGCCGATATATTTTCATTCTAATTAAATGTTTTAGCAAGGGATATTTTTGTTTAAATAATTTGAGAAAATTTTCAATTTGTTTAGATCATGGTGAAAAATAATAATTTTTAAATAAAGACTCAGACTTTTGCTCAAAATAATTTCTATTCGAATCTACTTTCTAGCTAAACAAAATGGCTGAACAAAATTTGTCTAAAGACTTAGCAAGTTTGAATTGCTACATTGGATGTCGTGTGGTCCGAGGACCGGACTGGAAATGGGCAAAGCAAGATGGTAGATTTAGATTGAATAAAAAAAATAAAAATTTATTAATAAAAAATTAATTGAAGGCGGTGAGGGCCACGTGGGAACCATACGAAGCTTTGAATCGAACGAAGAAGTAGTGGTCGTTTGGGATAATGGCACCGGTGCTAATTATCGCTGCTCTAGCGAATTTGATATTCGCATTCTGGAGCCAAGTCCATGTGGCTTTTTCCACGAATCGGTCAAGTGCCACGAGTGCGGACAAGAACCTTTGTTCGGAATTAGATGGGCGTGTGCCGACTGTTTGGCAAATAATAGCAGAAACATAAATCTTTGCTCACGATGCTATCATGACGACAAGCATCAGATAAAACATCGTTTTTTCAGAATATCAACTCAATTATCTGAAAAGTGAGTTTTTCAAAATTTTTCAAAATTATTCATAATTTTTTTATTCAAAAGAGTTTTGGTTGAGTCAAGAAAAAAATGTAAAAAATTGAGCTTCAAAGGTATTTATCCAGGTGCTAAAGTTGTGCGCGGCATTGACTGGTCATGGGACGATCAGGACAATAGCGGCTCTTCATCAAAAGGCAAAGTGATTCAAGTACAAAACTGGAATAGCAAGTCCTTGTTTAGTGGAGTCTTGGTTAGCTGGGAAAATGGCAATAAAAATTTGTACAGACTTGGCTTCGAAGGAATGGTATCTATTTTGCTTGTGTAGTTAGATAAATTCTAAGAGTTTATTTTTATATTTTTTTTTCTTAAGACTGATTTAAAATGTGTGAGTGGTGCCAAGGGTGGTTATTATTACCGTGATCATTTACCTGTTCTAGGCCAAAAAGACTATCGGCGATCAAAAAAAAATATCAATGATTTACGCTGTGCCTCGGTCACCGACGAGGACAGAAAAAAAAAATTAAAAATTTTCAAAAACTCAGCAGGAGAAAATATTTACAAATCAGTGACAAGCTCAAATTCATCCATTATCGATGATTTTAAAATATTTAAATTAAATGATAAAGTCAATATTGACCTAGACTTTGAAATTGTTCAGTCGTTGCAAATGGGCCATGGAGGATGGTGCGAGGCTATGTTTGAATGCTTGGGAAATACAGGTGTAATAACATCGATGGATTCAGACAATGATTTTGAGGTAACTTATCCAAGTGGCAACAAATGGACCTTGAATCCAGCAGTTCTTACTGTAGCTAAAGAAAATGATCTAGAAAATAGTGTACAAAATTTGAATAATTCAGATGAACGAAATAGAAACTTGCCAAAATGTTCTATTCAAAGTTCAAGTCTCATCGATTTGTTTAGCAATAACTTGAGTGAAGAGCTTAAGTCAAATTTTAAGCTTGACGATTTGGTCGAGATTAGCTCGGATATTGAATTAGTAACAAAACTTCAATATGGTCATGGAGAATGGGCTGATGCTATGCTACCAGTAATAATTAATTTCAGTATAACTGAGGTTTTTTAAGAGTTTTTTTTAAGTGTCTTGGACAAATCGGAAAAATTGTTAAAATTTACGATGATGGTGATTTGAAAATAGAAGTCTGTGGCACTACGTGGACATTTAATCCTTTGGTTGTCAATTTATTGGATCAGACAAAGAGCAAAAAGTTTATTTTAACAAAAGAATTGAGCGAAGAACTGGTTAAAGCGGCAGCAAATGGAGAAGCAGAAAAATGCGAGTACATACTTGGCATGCCAGGAGCCAATGTCAATTGTTGTTTTGCAGGCCATTCTGCTTTGCATGCTGCTTCACAAAATGGGCATATAGATGTGATAAAGCTGTTGATGCGATCAAAAATTGATGTTGAGGCCGAAGACAACGATGGCGATAGAGCAATTCATCATGCTGCTTTTGGTAATGAGGCCAAAGTTATTGAAACTTTAATATCAATGGAAAGCAAAGAGTTTAAATCAAATTTAGAGCTTAATTCTAGAAATAAAAAAATGCAAACTGCTTTGCACATTGCGGTAAATAAAGGACACATTGACGTGGTTCAGACATTAATAAAATATGGAGCTCATACAAGTCTTCAGGATATCGATGGAGATACGCCTTTGCATGATGCTATAACAAAGAAACATGATCAAATTATTAATTTGCTTTTAGATGCGAATGCTGATATATCAGTATGCAATAAGCATGGCTTTAATTCGTTGCATCATGCAGCTCTAAGAGGAAATATCAGGTAAATTAATGTTTATGTTTTTGAAAAATTAAGTTCAGTTTTCATGTCTTAGTGGTTTTTGAATTCAGTTAAATTAAGGTTTTAAATTTTTCAATTTGGGTATGATCAAATAATTTTTTTTTTGTTGAAAATTAAATAGAATTTTATGGAAAAAACTTGAAATTTTAAGAGAATTTGAAAAATCAATAAATTAACATTTTAAAATAAATAATAATCAGATTAGTAATTATTTTAGAAAATTGTGTCATTATTTTTTATTCGAATTAAATAATTTTATAATTTTATTCTAATTATAAAATTATTTTTCTAAATTATTCCTCTCTTGTACCATTCACAGCTTTTGAAGCCAAAAAACTCACATCCTTCTTCAACTTGATCTTGGTTTGCATATTGCCGTGTTCTAAGTAAATGAGCCATGAAGATCAGAAAATGAAAATCAAAAGAAGAAAGATCTGGACTCATCATGCTGCAAAGACATGCTTTACTTGTCTTTATTCCTCTCTTAGAATAGTTTACTAAAAGCCATTATTTCATTACATATACATTTTTCTTGAATTGAAGGATACATTTGCTCTAATTTTCTTCTGCATTAATATCACTACCGTCTGAACCACCTCAAAGTGTATTACCCCTTAAAAATTCCACTAAACACACAACATCACTTTTTTAATCAAAGAATCTTCTTTTCACAACCGGTTGAGTTAGTTAAATGGTCCAATCATTGATTTCTGTAATCATAAATTTCTAAAAAGACCCTCTTCTCATCACAAGTATCTATCACAAGTATGATCTGCCTGAAAAACGTTAATCTAGAGGATTTTTTTAAGTAGCTTCCTACAAATTTTACATCGTTGTTGAATAACAAAATCTTTTTTAGACCCTTTTTTTGAACTACATATTACAAATAAAATTTTAAAAAATGGCATTTATTAGCTAAAAATATAAATTTTAATTTTTTTTTAAAATGAATAAATTCTCAAAGAAAATTTTCAATTTATCTTAGTAACTTTATTTAAAATTTTCATGGAAAATCGACAAACATTTTCAAATAAACATTTTCAAGAAATGTTTATTTTTAAAACATAAATTTTTAAAATTAGAAAGATGGTCATATCAAATATATCCAACCTAAAAAATGCGTATAATAAAAATAACAAAAATTATTATTTGAAAAACAAAAATATTGAAGTTAGCATTATTTTTAATTATCAAATACAAAATTAATAAAAAGTGTCAATTGTATTTAAAATATATTCATTTTTTACTTATCGGAAGCATATTAACTAAATTGAAACAATAATACTTGAGAATAAAATCTAAAGATAATTAAAATAAAACACCAAATACCAAATTTAAAATTTGAAAAAACAATATCTCTTTTAGAAGAAATTCCAAACATCATCTCATTAGAGCTTCTAAAAGCTAATGCTATTTCTAGTAAGCAGACTAGGGGGAAAGTAAAATCTATTTGCTTTTTTGTAGCTCTCGAACCCTGGTTTTTTAAGCGAGAAAACATCTAAATTGTCTTTATCAGGATAAATTGTGGACATACAAGCGTGCAATTGAGAATCTGATTTGGGATGTAATTCGATGTTTATTTTCAAGTATCATTGTTTCAGTTTAGTTAATATGTTTCCGATAAATAAAAAATGAATATATTTTTTTAAACACAATTGACACTTTTCATTAATTTTGTATTTGATAATTAAAAATAATCCTAACTTCAGTATTTTTGTTTTTAAATTTCATAAAAATAATATAAATGATAATTATATGCCTTTAAAAACACATAATTTATATGCCTCAATATAACAGCTGACTAAAAGCATTTTTCAAATCTATTTTTTGATGTGTTTTAATTAATTATAAGAATTGTAAAAATTTTGATTTCTAATAATTTATTTATTTTTTGAAATAAAAATTTTACTAAAGTGTAAAATTAAAAAAAATTTATATTTTTAGCTCATTGAAATGTTTACTTGACAAAATAGTTAATTTGGAAAAATATTGGTTGATTGATGAAAAAAAAGAAGACGGCTTTGGGGCTTTGCATTTAGCCTGTCTAAATAGCTATCAAGAAGTGGTCCAGTTAATTTTAAACTATTCTCAATTTTTGAACATAAATATTCAAAATAAATGCCTTCAAACCCCTCTTCATTTGGCTGTCGAACGTCTAAGTTGTGAGATAGCTGAATCACTAATAGTAAATAAGGCCACCAAATGTGATTTGAATGTCAAAGACAAAGACGGAGATACAGCTTTGCATATTTTGTTGAGAAACTATACAGTTTATTCGCTCAAAAATTTCAAAGACTTGAAACATCAGAACGATTTATCAAAAGAAAAAAGCTCCAACTGGACTGAATGTTCCTCGAATATAGATGAAAAGAAAATTAAATCCTTGTTTGAAAAAATAGCGTTATTACTGATCCGGAACGGTGCTAGTATATCTATTAGAAACAAAAAAAATCAAACTCCTCTAGATCTTTGTAATGATTCGGATTTTAGCAAAATTTTGATCACATATAGCCTTGAATCAAATGAAGTTGAAGAACAAAATTCAAAAACAACAGAACTTGAAGAGTGCCCAATTTGTTGCGAAGAGAGGCAAGAAATTTTGGTTAGACCTTGTAACCATTTAAATGGATGTCAAGATTGTTCAGGCCGTCTTAAAAAATGCCTCACATGCAAAGAAACTATTTCTGAAAGAATAAAACTAGAAAATTGTTTGATATGCGATGAAAAATTATCAAATGTTTTGTTAGAGCCATGTGGGCACATACAAACATGTGAACCGTGTTCCAAGTCTTTGAAAAAATGCATCAAGTGTCGTATGTCTATTGAAAAACAAATTAATATTTTAAGCTCAAAGATCGACTCAGTCAAAACTAATTTAAATGGAAATTGTTTAAATTTAAAAAAGTTACAACAACAACTTCAAGATATTAAAGAACAAGTAGAAAATTTTAATTTCTTTATAATTTTGTTTAAAATTTTTCCTAGACTATTTGTCCTGTTTGCATGGATAAACAAAAAAATATGGTTTTTTTATGTGGACATGGCACGTGTCAAATGTGTGGTGACCAAATGAGTGAATGTCCTATTTGCCGTAAATCTATTCAAAAAAAAATATTGATTTACTAAAATAAATTTGTTAATTAAATTTATAAAATAAACAGTGTGTATTTATTAGAAAATTATTATAAAATGAATTATTTATTAAATGTTTTGACTTTTTTTTAAAAATATTTTTTTCTTATGTTTAAAATTGTAAAAAAATAATTGATGATTTGTTTTTTTTTGGATAATTTTTATTAAAAATAAACATTTTTATTACTTAAAAAGAAAATAGTTTTCCTATCTAAAAGTTTTTTATCAATTCATCGCAACCTTTTGATTTAGAAATTAATTTCAATTAAATTTATTACTTTGTATTCTAAATCTTTAAATATATTCTGTTTTATTTCTTTGATAAAATATTTTAGATAGTCATTGAAATCATCATCATATTAAAATTTTAAATAAAAAAAATACACCCAAAAACACCCTTGTAATTTATGTGATACACCTAAAAGCTTTTTAAATTTTCTTAAAGAACATAAAAATATATGTTAGAAAATGTAAATTTTTTAAATAAAAAATATGGTTTTGTTATGAAACTACTAATGACCTGAGATGATACACTCTGATTTTTTTGCCAAAATTGACTTTGTTTTCACTAAACAAAATTGCTATTGTAGATTTTCGACCATCAGGAATAGAAAAATTTGGTTATTTTTTTAAGCATAAATAATTTTTTGAGTAAATTTTTGTGATTCTTTCTAATAATTTTCCAAATGTTTGTCGAGCATCAAAAATGAAATTCTAAAGGAAAAAGAAGAAACAATTAGAATTTTTTATCTTTTTACTTTAATTCAATTTTAATTTTAAAATTATTTTATTTTGAATTCTTATTCTATATTTTAGGAACTTATGATCGATCAGAAAAACAAATAAAAAAAGTTAGCAATAATATTTAATCCTATTTTTATTGACAACTGAATAAAAAAAAGAAAATTGTTCACATATTAAAAATATATATATAAATTAAAAACTTAAAATTAAAATTTTAGTAGTGTTACATTATTATTGGAAAAATTCCTTTCAGCAGTTGTCATTTCAACCAGCTCAGCTAGTCGAGAAAAGAAGATGCTTTGTAAAAAGGTAATATTGTTTGCTTGGTGGAATTTCGAAGAACGAATGCATGCTTCACTTGAAAAAAAATATTCTTTATTTCGATTAAAACTCAACCGAAAGCCAGGTTTGTTCTTTATATTTTGAAAATAATATATATGATAAATTATTTTATTGATAAATTAAAAAAATTAAAAGAGAGGCAAAATTTTTTGACCAACTTTAATATATAATTTGATATTAGATAAATGATTTAGAAGAAGGAATACTGATTGATTTTAAAATGTAAAAAACTTTGTGCTTTTATTTTGAATTTTAAAGAAAAAAAGACCAACAGCTATATTGACTGTTGCTAATTTTTTATTTAAAAAGATGTTCTACACTTTTTTTGTTCATTTGGTAAATCATTTTTATCAATTATATCATTAAATGGTTTTATATTCTTTGATTTTTCGGAAATCTAAAAAAAAGATATTAGGTTAAAAAAAAAATGCTTTATTTTATACTTCTTCGACTTGAGATAAAACTCTGATAAGATTTCCGCCAATAAGTTTTACTATTTCATCTTGCGACCAGCCAATTTCAAGCAAAGCTTTTACCAGATTTGGATAATTTGAAACATCTTCTAAGTCGATAGGAGTAGTGGGTACTCCATCGTAATCACCTCCTATTCCAATGTAATCGATTCCGATCAAATTTTTTACATACTTTATATGATCTTAATAATATCAAATTAAAATGATATTTTTAATTAAATAAAATATGCTTTAATTAATTTTCTTTCTTTAATTTGGAGCATATAGTTTAACCATTTTTGAAAAGCAGCATTCACTGATTCTATAATTAACTTACCAACGACATTTGATAGAACTGCATTATCAGGATCACATGCTACAAAACCATTATAAAAATTAATCATTATTATTCCATTATTTTCCTTCAATTTTAACAAAACATCATCTCTAACATTTCTTGTATGATTGCACAAAGCATACACAGACGAATGACTAAATATAACAGGTGCTTTGCTTTCTTCCAAAGCATCAAGCATTGTCTGGTGCGACACATGAGACAAATCAACCATCATTCCTAGTCTATTCATTTCACTAATAACTTTTCTACCAAATTGGGTTAATCCTCCATAAGCTGATGCATTACTTAATCTGTCGACCAAATTATTCGTTGCCCTTTTTTAAAAAAAAAAATTGAAAAATTGAGTAGTTTTAAATGTTGAATCAAAAAAAAATTTTTTTTTTTTATATTTTTTTGTTATTGTTTTTAAATTACCATGGTACATTGCAATTGTGTGTTAAAGTCATGTAACGCACACCTAGAGCATAGAACATTCTCAATATTGCCAAAGAAGAGTCGATTGCATGACCACTTTCAAGACCAATTAGACTCGCTATTTTTCCTTCATTGAATGCTTGATTTATTTCCCTTACATTTTCTGTGAATTTAAAAGTATTTTCATACTTTTTAATAAATCTTTTTATAGCATCAATCTGTTCTATATGTATTCGAACAGCATCTTTTCCTGTACTTTTACAATCTGCATATGCAACCCAGAATTGTCCCCCTATTTTACCTTTTTTTAATCTCTTCAAATCTGTATGTGTTACACCGTTAGTTCCTTGGAGGTCGCTTTTGTCTAATTTTAGAAGATCATTTAAGTCAAAGCGTTTAAAGATATTTTGAAAATTTTCTCTTATCATATAAGGCAAATCATTATGTCTAAAGGAAATGTTAACTGTAATTTAAAACTGAACGATTAAATTATTTACCCATCAATTAAAAGATTGCTTTGAAGAATTCGCTTTGCTTTAGTTGTCGTACTTGTTTCATGTAAAATTACTTGAATTGTAGCAGCAACAATTCCAACAAATGCTAAAATAAATAAAATCCCTATTACTAAATTTTTTCTCTTTTGATTTTTGATTTTAATTAAATTATTTATCATCTAAATAAAATTATTTTATTTTTGGTTTTTTTTAAAATATTGTTTAGTTTCTTCAACTTTATTGTAAACTCAAATTTTTTTAAACTCTAATCAAATAGAGCTTTAACATTTATTTAAATTGCTTTTAATCAAAAAGCAATTAAAAATTATCTAATTATTGCATTTATTTTTTATAAAATTTCTTTCTAATCAGAAAATTTCTAAAATGTCATAAATTTTTATTTCTACAAATGGCAACGTTTTTTTAATTAACTTTCTTTAAAATTTTTTTTATTCAATGATAAAGCCCAGTTTTTGAATGCAATTTTTATTTCAACTTTCTAAATTTTCAAGAGCAATTTACATCAAAATTGATTTGAAATATTCGTTTAAAATTTATTGATATTTATTTTATTTAAAATATACATGTTATTTTCCCATTCTCTTTTTTGAAATTTTGCTTTTTAAAAAAAACTTGAAAAACACCATTTTTAAAAAATTTATTCAATCACACAATCATAGTTATTAAGTTCTTAAAGTCCGAGTATATGAATGATAATCTTATATGAGTCTAAGTTAAAGAAAGAGTGATGACAATTAGAATTATTTAAAAACCCGTATTCCCTTGAAAACTACAGTGTCTTTTTAGACCCTCTTTTTCAAAGTCAACCAACATTTGATTTAGTAGAATAATTGATAATTTTTTTTAGGAACAATACATAATCTGATTTTAAGGATATTTTTTAAAATTATTTCCAAATAAATTAAGTTGATTAAAATCAAATTTTATTAAAAAAAAAATTGAATATTTTCAAACCATAAAATTTCTGATTCTTCACATATACATCTTAAAATGAAATATTAAGTTATGCTGTGGAAATACAATCCAAAGCAGTGTTGCTGGTAGACGTCCTGTTTTTACAACATCTGTCAATTTTTTCCCATTTACCTGATTAATTTTTATGAAATTATTGAATTTTAACAAAATCCAAGTTACTATTTTAATTTATTTTCAACGATGTTTTTATTGACAATGCTTCGAATTGTCAGATCAATTTCTTTTCAGTTTAAGACTGTCTTATTATTGAAGAAATTGTAACCGAAGCTGCAGTTACGCACAAGCTGTGTACAACTGATTGTTTTCCTCTACAAGTAATACCTGTATGTCTAAACTAGAGGCTATAGGCTAATATTTGGTTACCAAAAATATGCTGGAGTCTATCGCATCAATATTGAATCTTGTGAAGCTTTTTTGTCCTTTAAATATACATCTATGAAATTCTAATTTAATTATTTACTAAATGGAGAAGTAGTAGTAGCAAATAGAATTGCCATCTCAAGTAACAAAATTCAACTAGAAGTTTAAAGGGATATTAATTTTAAATTTTGAAAAATGATTTATTTAAAAAAAAGCTAAAATAAATAAAATAGATTAAATTTAATCAAAATTTTTTAAAATCAATATTAATATTATTAAAAGCTAATTATAGCTGGGAAATTAGCTTCAATCAGCAACACAGAACTGAAAAAAAGTAAAACGAAAAAAAATTTAGTTCTTTTCCTACCATTTTACGAAAAAGATTATGTTCTAAAACTAAAATCTTAATTTTTCTAAAATTTTATTTAACTAAAAATTTTAAAAATTGATTCTCAATTATAAATTTCTTTTTCTATATGTTCAAAAAGAGGTTCTACATTTAAGAAAATCAGGTCCGAAGTCTTGTTTTTCCAATATGTCATTAATTGGTCTCTCACTAATTGAATAAGCATACTAGAAACAAACATTTTTATTCAAATTTTTTCAAATTTTTAAAATAATACGTTTTCCACTTGAGAAAAAACTCTAAGAATATTCCCACTAGCCAATTTAATTAATTCTTCATCACTCCATCCATTGTCAAGTAATTCTTTGAACAAATTTGGATACATTGAGACATCCTCTAAATCTTTAGGAGTACTAAATAAAAATTATGAAGAATTGAAAAAATATGAAAAATAACAAAAAAATTACGAAGGAACTCCATCGTAATCAGATCCAATACCAACGTGATCAATACCAATTAAGTTTTTTACATAATTCAAATGGTCTATAAAATATTTTGAATGTTTTTCTTTAGAAGAAAAAAAAAATTTATTAAAACTTACCAACGACATTTGATAGAACTGCATTATCAGGATCACATGCTACAAAACCATTATAAAAATTAATCATTATTATTCCATTATTTTCCTTCAATTTTAACAAAACATCATCTCTTACATTTCTTGTATGATTGCACAAAGCATACACAGACGAATGACTAAATATAACAGGTGCTTTGCTTTCTTCCAAAGCATCAAGCATTGTCTGGTGCGACACATGAGACAAATCAACCATCATTCCTAGTCTATTCATTTCACTAATAACTTTTCTACCAAATTGGGTTAATCCTCCATAAGCTGATGCATTACTTAATCTGTCGACCAAATTATTCGTTGCCCTTTTTTAAAAAAAAAAATTGAAAAATTGAGTAGTTTTAAATGTTGAATCAGAAAAAAATTTTTTTTTTTTATATTTTTTTGTTATTGTTTTTAAATTACCATGGTACATTGCAATTGTGTGTTAAAGTCATGTAACGCACACCTAGAGCATAGAACATTCTCAATATTGCCAAAGAAGAGTCGATTGCATGACCACTTTCAAGACCAATTAGACTCGCTATTTTTCCTTCGTTGAATGCCTTGACCAAATCTAAATTTTTATTTTAATTTCATTAGTAATTTTAAAATAAATTTACCAATTGAATTATCAGCATATTTCATAATATCTGGAAATTTGTTTATTAATCTTTTCATCATATCTAATTGTTCTAAATGAATTCGCGTCGCGTCTTTTGCAAGACTTTCACATGAGGCATATGCAGCCCAAAATTGTCCCCCTAATTTACCCTTATGTAATCTCATTATGTCTGTATGTGTCACACCATTTGTTCCTAAAAGCTTATCTTTTATTTTTGTTAGGTCATTAAAATCAAATAATTTCAATTGGTTTTTGAAGTTTTTTCGCACCATGCTTGGTATATCATTATGGCCATCAATTAAAGGAAATTTAGTTAGAAGTTGATTTGCTTTACTGAAATTATTGTTTATCGAATTTTGGGTTAAAGCTAGTCCGATTGAAAGCCCTACAATCAAAGCAGTTGTGACTACCAGAATTCCAATTATAAGACTTTTTTTAAATTTTTTTGATTCTACACTTATCATATTCAAACAGAACTCCGTTTATGTTATAAAAAAGTTTTATTTATTATTTTAGGTCGTAAGATTTTAATTTCTTTGGTTAAAAAAAGATAATTTTTTATCATCATGATATCATTAAATACAAATAAAAAATAATTAAAGTCATAAATTTTATTTAAAAATTAAAATGAATAATTTTTTATAAAAGTAAAGTTAAAAAGATGTTCGGCATTCTGAATATAAATCTCCAAGATCTTTTTGATCAATTATGTCATCAATTGGCTCAAGGTGCTCTTGTGACTTTGCAAACTTTAAAATAATTAATTAATTTGAAAAAAGTGTTTTAGAAGTCTAAATTTTTTTCCTAAAATATTTTTGAATAATACTTTTTATTTTGAAAACAGATTGATATAACACTCGACACTTGATGGGTTTTTACGGCACTTTAATTTTCATCTTTTTTTTTTTGTTTTTTTGTTTAATAAATTAAATCATTTTTGATTTTTTAAAACAGAAAACCAAAATCATAAAAAATTTGATATTATTTTTGATGCCAAATTCGCTTATTTTCATTGAATAAAAAGTAAAAATATAAAATAGTACTGAAGGCTGAATAAATCCCTCCGGGTTTTAAGTATTAAAAAGATCGCAAAAAGTATTATTAAATTAAATTTTTTTTTTAAATTTCAATTTAAAACAAACTTGTACGCCTTTTGTTCATTTTTTCTTCCTCGACTCTTCTTCACCTCTACATGCATTCTTTCCAAATAACGTATAGAGAGAAAAAGAAATTTAAGGATTATATTAAAGGAAGAAGAAAGGAAAATTAGCGTACAAGTTAGTTTTAAATTTTAGTGTAGAAAATCCAAAAAAAAATTATTTTCCAGACTATAAGTCTTACTATTTCATTTTCATTGAGCACTCGAATGATATTTTGACTTGCTATTTGAGCCAATTCTTTCTCAGTCCATTTGTTTTCACGTAAAGCTGCAAATAACTTTGGATACTTAGAAACGTCTTCAACATCAGGAGGCGTAGAACTAACGCCATCAAAATCAGCTCCAATGCCAATAAAATCTACACCAATTAAGTTTTTTACATAATTAAAATGGGCTGAATTAAAGTAAAGATTAAATTTTTTTGTTATGAAATTTTTTAAGAATACCAATTATGTCATCCATTGTAGGGACCTCATTATTTGGTTTTATAAAGCCATTATATAAATTAATCATTATTATTCCATTATTTTCCTTCAATTTTAACAAAACATCATCTCTTACATTTCTTGTATGATTGCACAAAGCATACACAGACGAATGACTAAATATAACAGGTGCTTTGCTTTCTTCCAAAGCATCAAGCATTGTCTGGTGCGACACATGAGACAAATCAACCATCATTCCTAGTCTATTCATCTCACTAATAACTTTTCTACCAAATTGGGTTAATCCTCCATAAGCTGATGCATTACTTAATCTGTCGACCAAATTATTCGTTGCCCTTTTTTAAAAAAAAAAATTGAAAAATTGAGTAGTTTTAAATGCTGAATCAAAAAAAAAAATTTTTTTTTTATATTTTTTTGTTATTGTTCTTAAATTACCATGGTACATTGCAATTGTGTGTTAAAGTCATGTAACGTACACCTAGAGCATAGAACATTCTCAATATTGCCAAAGAAGAGTCGATTGCATGACCACTTTCAAGACCAAGTAGACTAATGAACTTTTTATCCTTAAAAGCTTTCATAATATCCTCAGATTTTGTAACTAATTTAAAAAAATCTGAATATTGTTCTATGTATCTATAGACAACATCTATTTGCTCCAAGTGACGGCGAATCGCATCTTTGGCATTTGATTCACAGCTTGCATAAATTGCCCAAAATTGTCCCCTTAGCTTGCCTTCTTTCATTCTCTTAATATCCGTATGAGTGATTACATCTGATTTGTTCAATTTGTTTAAACTTTCTTTCATATCATTTAAATCAAATTGATCAAATTGATTCTCAAAATTTTTTCTTATCATATGAGGAAGATCATTGTGACTTGTTTTTAATTTATAAATAAGCAAACTTTTTGTTTTTTAATAATTACCCATCAATCAAAGGATATTTGTCCAGAATTTCATTTGCTTCTTCGAGCTTTCTTTCTTTTTGGCCAATTATTACTAAAAAGTCAAACACCTCCAAGAAAAAGAGCGCCATAAGCACCAAGAAAATTTTATTTTTGATCATTTTTCTATTCTGATTAATTAAAAAAAGTTAAATTTTTTTATTATAATTTACGAATTTATCTTCAAAAAACATTGTTATAAAAAGTTTATCTTTTTTTTAGAAAATAATTAAAATATAAGAAATATTAGTTAAGAACCTAATTAAAAGCTATTCGTATTTTAATTGCCTTCAAAAAAAAATAAAATGCTTAAGTTATAAAATTAAATGTTAGAATTATAACTTTTTAAAGGTAGAAAATCACAGATTAAAACTTTTTTCAAAACGCATAAAAACAGTTTGATTATTTTTAACTTTTCAATTATCAATGAAAGCTTGCCAAAATTTAATTAGACTTATAGTTTTATTTTAGTTTAAAGTTTAGAATCATGTTCAAATTAGAACAGAATGAATTCATCTGATAGTTTTTAAGCGAATTTTTTTATCAAATCAATTAAATACTTTTAATAAAATTCATTTTTTTCTTGTAATTTTAGTTTTATTTTAAAAATACCTTATTTTGTCGCTGTTTAGCACTTGCAAAATAAAAAAATAACTTCTTCATTTAAAAGATGAAATAAAATATTTAATTATTCTTTTTATTTTTAAAAAATTAATTGAAAACAACAGTTTTAAATTTTTGTTTTTTTAAAAAATTTAATATTCAAAATTTTATTATTATTTATATTTAAAAGACTAAAAATTAATTTAAATAATTTCCAATATAATAGTAAAATTTATGAAAAATAATAAAAAATTTTTTAATTTTGAAATTTTTTATTTAATTAGACTAAATTAATATAAAGTTAAATTGTCTATTGAATGATTTTCGAATTAAGATAAAATTGATTGTTAGCTCATTATCTTCCAGATCTTTTCTTCTTTCTGGCTAGTTCAACTCTAATTAATTATAATTTACTCTCCTTTGAATTCTCTTGAAGGGCTGCTGCTGATTCTGATAATTCTTATTTTAAAAATTTAAAATATTTCTATTACTACTAAGTGATTTTTATAACATGATTGAAATTATTGTTTTATTCTAGAAAAAAAATTTAAATTCAATTTATGATAAAGCTTAATTTAAAAAAAAAACAACATTATTTTGAGTCAAAATTTAGCGTTTTTTTAAAAGGTTGAATATTTTTGATTTTAGCATCTTTCTAATACACAACAAACAAAATTGAATTCTCTTCAAAATGATATGTCTAATTCTTTGTTAATTCAAAAAAAAATTTTATAAATTGAAAACTATAAATTAAAATTATAAAATTTTGGTACTGTTATCAATTATTGTAAAGCAGGCTCATCAGCAACAGCAGTAACTCTTGAAATATGTCCAAAATAGAAGGTGAAAAGTCTTTAAAGTAAGAAGGATACAAGATTAGTTTGAAAAATTTAGTAAATGGTGGTGATACGAGCCTTCAAAGAAAAAAAGGATCCAGTAGACCAGCGATTCTCGTTCAAAATGCTCTGCCAATGACTGTTGAGAGCGAATTGATAAAAAGTAAAACTCCAAGGGTAAATACAATTTGAACTGGTTCCAAACGTTTTTGTTAAAAATGTTGAATTTTATTCTGAAAAATTGGAAATTTTAATTTTTTTTAATTTTTTTATTTGATAAATTAAAAAAAGAAAACACAAAATTTTTTGACTCACCTTGATATTATATTGCAAGCCTTTGTTCCTATATGGTTGATAGTTTTTGATCTATTATTAAATCAAAAAAAGTAGTCAACTAGTTTGACTAGTATTTTTTAGATATATTTAACAACATAGGTTTTGAAATAATTTTATTACAGGTTGATTATTTCAATAAAAAGGTGAAAATTCAAAAAGCAGTTGAATTTCAATGTTAATCAACAGGCTAGTGCCCATGTCAATATTGACCGATTAACACCTCATTTATTTAATTTTATCAAATTGATATTATTGAAAATAGATTGCTAGAAAGTTGAAAACTTTAACATTGATTTCTTTGATCACAAACCTTTTTACCATTTGCTGTTTTTGACATTGGTTCTATCAAATTTCCGTTATTCTTTAAATTATATTTTAAATTTTTTAAGTCTTTTTCTTTAATTTCATTCTTAAATTTTCAGGTGAATTATGGAATACTAGTGTTTTATAGGCAAAAGATAGCATTCTATAAAAAGTTCTATGCTGAAAGGATGTAAGCCATATTTTTCAAGAAAATTATTAATACTATTAAAGTTATTAACTTCAAATTTGAATTTAAATAATTTGAATATTGAAAAAAGTAACTTTTGTTAAGTTTAACTGTTGCATCTTTTGAAAAATGACACAAAAGAGTTGAACAATAATCAAAAATAGGAAAAATAAATTACATAAAAAACTGAATTTTAATAGAAGTAGAAAGATGAATAAATCTATTATTACTAAATTGTTCATTGTTCCAAAACTTTTATATTTTCCTAAATGGAAGATAGTTATGGGTCAATACCTTAACCAACAGCTACCGCTAATCTTTATATTTATTTATGTTTTTTATTTTATCTCTGATGTTTATTCTAAACACATTTAATCAATTTTTGATCCTTTTTTATTAATCGTTAGGCTAAAAAGAAGGACTTTGTTCCATTCTGAGTAGCCTGAGGTTTTTCCTCAAACAAATAAAATATATTATTACTAAATAGTTTTTTGTTTTCAACCAATGACATACTAGAGGCAAGCTTTGAAAAATTAGTATGTTGACCTAAAAGCATTATTTCATCTACGACTTAAATATATTTTCCAGTATAGGTTTTGAAATAATTTTTGTACAGATTGATAATTTCACTCAAAAGGCGGAAATCAAAAAAGTAGTAGAAGTTTAAAGTGTGAATAAGCTCACAACAATGATGACATATTAGGCTATTTAATTGGTAGAGCCAAAAGTAATCTACCACAAGAAATTATTAATGTAGTATATAAGTGGTGTGCAGACAACAAAATTAAATTAAACAATTAAACTTTTTCTAAAAGGCGAAATCTTAGAAATAGTCGATTCTTATTACTACCTCGGTATAGAAATTAATAACAAGCTCGACTGGGTCAACAATGAGAAAGAACAATTAAAAACACGAATATTGTCCCGTTACTCATCAAACAACTTGGCTTCAAATCTGATATTTTCGTGACTGTCTTCAAAAGTTTAATTATTAGTCACTTCGATTAAAATAGTCCCATTTTGATATCAGCGTATTGCGAAAATAAAGCGCATATTAAAAGCGTCCTGAACAGAATGCTGAATATCATTAGTATTAGAGATAAGAAATTATTTAACATCCAAGATGCAAACGAGTCTATCGAATCAATGTGTCTAAAAAAGTTTCCAAATTGCTTGCCGATCCTTAAGTATAAAAATGTTGCCTGCTCCAATTCTTTATTTGGATTTAAAACAAAAAAAAGATCAAGAACAAAGATCTACAACTATAGCATAATAAAAAATGCTTACGAACTTTGACAAACAAGATTTTTCCAGATTAAATAAGCCATGAACAGAATACATAAACAAAGAAAAGAAGAACCGAAAAACAAAACAAAATGCCCAATTTGCAACAAGATGTTCGAGGCAAAAACAGGAATCAAAACACAAATGAGAAGATGTAAAACAACACTAAATAACATTAACACTCAAAAATCGGATGACTTTTTTGACCGTTTTATTTAAATCTTTTTTAATACTTTTTTTCAACGAAAATAA
>PJRA01000428.1:774435-826265 GCA_016987375.1 Brachionus koreanus
TAATTTTTATTTAAAATTGAAAAAAAAATTATAAAAAAATGATTAAATTTATTGAATAAAAAACAAATAAAGGAAGTTACAAAAGGGACTCCTCCAGTTTTTGAGTGTTAAAATAGACCCAATTTAAAACATTTTTTTTTATTCTTAATTCTAAAATAAAACAAATTAATAAAGTAATTCACAGACATGGTATTTTAATAATAGGTTTATGTCACTAATTGTGCCTTTATACTTATTCAATAAACTAAACTAGTATAGTGGTTTATTGCAACGCATAAATTCGTAAATCTGACAACAGATTATGTGCAAAATATATTATGACGGTTTTTGTCTATTTTTGCTTTAAAAATATCGCAAGATTAAGCTTTCACTGCATCAACTTCCAGATTATTCCAGCCATTTACTACAAGGTTTGTGAAGAAGTGGTATCGTTGGGCACAATTTTTGATTATTTCTCTTTTAATTTTGTATGGATGGCCTCTTGTACTTCTGCTTGAAAAAGTGAGTAGAGATTGCCATTTTACGTGATCAATCTTTTAGCTTTAAACATTTGAATTAAGTCACCTATCATTCTCCTTTCGGTTAAATTCATTAGATTTAGAGCCTTTAGTCTATCATTCTAGTTTAGATCTCTAAAACCAGAAATGGCACGAGTTGCTCTTCGTTGAACAGCCTCTAGAATTCTCTTATCTTTCTCTAAATATGGGCACCATACTGGAATAGCATACTCTAAGTGAGGCCTAACAAGACTTATATAAATGATTTGGATTGAAACTCATAATCTCGCATTTATCAAAATTTAAATCCATAGACCATTCATTACACCAGCTAATTAATGAGTCAATATCATCTTGAAGCAACTTAAATGATTCATGCGGATTGTTTCGATCGATAGTACAGAATAAAGTAGACATTTGTTTTTTAGTCTGTTTGGCAAATCATTGAAAAAAATTGTGAAGAGCAACGGACCCAGGACAGAGCCTTGTGGTACACCACTAGTCACATTAAGCCATTCAGATTCTGTTTTACCAAGTACAACTCTTTGTTTACGATGACTAAAAAACGATTCAATCCATTTTAATAACTAAACTAAACTTATTCCATTTTCAATTTAGATTTAAATGTCCAAATTAAAGAAAATTAATAAAAACAATTTTAATCTTCAGTTGAGATTAATATACTAATGAATGAAATCGAAATTTTAGATGAAAAAATATTAGTAGTCACTTTATAATTCAAGAAATATTGAGTTAAGTTATTGAAATTTGACAACCAGAAGGTGGGCAAAAAAGTGTTGAACTGATAGTAGATTCATTTTTAAGAGCTAATTTTGATGAAAAAATTTTTAGACCTTAAATCAAATATATTTGTTAAAAAAAATTTGATTTAAACGCACAAATTGTTCAACAAATTTGCAATTTGCAGAAAAAAAAATAAAAAAATTGAACCATATGTCTGACAAATTTTTTATTAAATTGAATAAATATTTTTTTTCAATAAAACGTTTTGTATTTCTAGTCAAAATAAATAAATAATGGACCTAAAGAAGCATAAAATTTTAGTTGTTGGAGCCGGTGGCATTGGATGTGAATTGCTCAAGAATTTGATTCTCACAGGCTTTGCAGATATTGAAGTTGTAAGTAAAAAATATTAAGTTTGCTTCAGTATTAGTTATCCTCTTTCAAGATTGATTTAGACACCATCGAGTTAAGCAACTTAAATCGACAATTTTTATTTCAAAAATGTCATGTAGGAAAACCAAAAGCCATAATTGCGCGGGAAAGCGTTCTTAAGTACAATACAAATGCCAACATAATTGCCTACCATGATAGCATAATGAGTCAAAAATACAACGTCGACTACTTTAAAAAATTTTCAATAGTTCTCAACGCACTAGACAATAAAGCGGCTAGATCTCACGTTAATCGTCTCTGCTTGGCTGCGGACGTACCTCTAATCGAGAGCGGTAGCGCCGGCTATCTTGGACAAGTCACATTAATAAAAAAAAATTTGACAGAGTGCTATGATTGCTTGCCGAAACCGCCTCAAAAAACCTTTCCGGGTTGTACCATCAGAAATACGCCATCTGAACCGATACACTGTATAGTATGGGCTAAACACTTGTTTAATCAGCTTTTCGGCGCCGAAGATCCAGACGAAGCTGTTTCGCCGGATGGCGAAGATCCCGAGAATATGGCTCAAGCTGGACAAAATTCAGTTGAAAAAACTCAAGTAGTCAGAGTGTCGACCCGACAATGGGCCAAAGAAACTAAATACAATCCGATCAAGCTATTTAACAAGCTTTTTAATGATGATGTCAAATACTTGCTATCGATGTCCAAGTTATGGGAAAAAAGAAAGCCTCCAGCTCCATTAGAATGGACCAACTGCATTGGCAATGATTCCGTTCCACTAAGAGAAGACCAGTCTCAAACAAATCAAGAAAATAACAAAATGACTTCTCTTAGAATATGGTCAATAAGTGAATGTTGCAAGATTTTCGAGGACTCGGTAAATAAACTGTTTCAAAGACTGTCAAATGAAGGTGATGAAGAAATATTATGCTGGGACAAAGATGATGAAGATGCCATGAATTTTGTGGCCTCGGCTGCCAATCTTAGATGCATGGTTTTCTCCATAGCTGTCAAGTCAAAATTTGAAATAAAATCTTTGGCTGGCAATATAATTCCAGCCATTGCGACCACAAATGCCATTGTTGCTGGCCTTATTGTCTTAGAAGCTCTAAAAGTTTTGGAAAATAAGATGGATGAGTGCAAAACTGTTTATCTAAGAGACAAACCGATACAAAATAAAATGGTTGTACCTGGTCAATTGGTTAAACCAAATCCAAAGTGCTATGTGTGCGCTGCTAAACCAGAAATATCTGTTAAAATAAATTTAAATATTTTTACAGTAAAACAATTTGAAACCAAAGTAATGTTTTAGTATTTTTTATTTTAAAGTTAATTTAAAATTTTTTTTTCTTAGATTTTAAAACAGGAATTGAATATGATTCAGCCTGACGTTGAAATCGATGATGGAACTGGGCGAATAATGATCTCATCCGAAGAAGGAGAAACCGATGGTAAAAATTTTTATTGGTGCTAAAAAAAAAATTAAATTAAAAAAAATCAATTTTTTAGCAAATAATGAAAAAACATTGGCAACTTTTGGTCTCTCGGACCAATCTAGGCTTAAATGTGATGATTTTTTTCAAGATTATGAAATAAAAATTATTCTTTTTCACAGGTTTTTTAAAAATTTGTTTAAAATAAATTTCAAATTTAATAAAAAAATTTTTAGCGAAAATTTAGATAGTACAAAAGAATATGAGTTTATATCAGATAGTCAAACAATAAAGGACATTCAAAGCAATGTTGAAAAAGAAAACCTAAAACAGAAACAGATAGAAGAAGAGAGAAAATCAAGACCAGTTGAGGAAGATATTGTGATAGAGTCTGTAAAATCTATTGAAGAAAAGAAGCGTTCTTATGAGAAAGCTTTTCAAGAAGAAAATTCACCAAGTGAAGAAGAGATTTCGAGTAAAAAATTAAAGCCCGAGGATAGTGATGACTTGACATCGACTTCGGTTAACAATGCCAGCGATGTAATTAGCGAGGAAGATGAGACGAGAAATAATCAACAATGTGATAATGATGTAATCTTAGAAGAAGTTGAAGAAATAATGCTCGAAGAGGATTCAAAGCCGGCAGAGGAGAAATTAAATGGGCACAATGGTCATCAAAAAGAGACTTGTGAAAATAAGAATTCGAATGGTTCGAGTAGCCAGGATGATGATATAATTGAGTGCTCCAGTGGGGATGATGTTATTGAAATAAATGATGATGAAAGTCAATCATATCAAAACGGAAATACTAATCAAAGTACTGTTGACAGTTCTAACGTAAATGGTGAAGGTTCTAATGACGCTATTACACTTGAATAGCTAAATGCTAACTTGTTTGGTTGATTTTAGTGTAAGTTCGTCCAAGATCGATTTAATAAATAATTTTTTCTATTCGAAATTTATATTTTGTTTCGGAACAAAAATGTAAAAAATATAAAATTCATTTTTTTTTAAAAAGCAAATAATTAATGAAAATAAAGTTAATTCTAATAAAAAATTTTTGTTCATATTCTGTATTAATCTTTTGTCGAATTTAATGAAAACCATAATCTTTTAAAAATTAATCTATTTTTTTTCTCTGATATTTAAAGTGCTAAAATTAATTCAGAAAAATAATTTTATTATTTTTATTTTCATGCATAAATAAAACAAATACGAAAAAAAGTCCTTTTCAAAGTCCAAGCAAAAATTTTTTCACTTTTTTATTGTAAATTGTTGTTTGTAGTAAATTTCGTTTTCGTTAGCATTTCATAGCCATGGCACTTGTTACATATGGATATGCACTAGCCTTGTGATCACAAAAAGGATTGATTTTTAAATTTTCTAATATTCAAAATTTTGCTTTTTTATTTTGGTTCATATCTTTTGAAAAAGAATAAAAAAGCAAAAATAACTACTGGGTAATTTGATTGTTATTTCGCCTCAAATCAAAAGAGCAAAATTCCGGCTGACTGGGCGAGTTTTAGGTCTAATTATACAAAATTAATTTATTTGACCTTAACCGGGTTAACCAGTCGGTCAATAAGGATGAATATAAAGCTGAAAACTTACATTTAGTCACCTATGAGGATAACCGAATTCATAGTTAAAGGGCAGAGTGGAAAATTTTTATAACGAGCCTTGATAAATAAAATGATAGGCTAATGAGTATAAAAAACCAAATAATTAAATATGTTGAATACCTAAAAATTAAACATCGAAATTTTAACTTAATTTGAATGTAAAATTTGAAGCATAAAAAATTTTAAAGAGAATAGATATATTTTAATTTATTTCAAAAATATTTCATTGTATCGAAAATATATTTTTTTTCTAAATGGTTTTTTAGAATAAATAGCAAAATTTTTAAAATATCATACACTGTAATTATGCAATTAATTTAGATTCAAAGCTTATAATATATGACATAATCAAGAATTTTTTTTCAAACCACAACTACATCTCTAAAATTAAATTTTTTTATTTCTATAGATCAAAAATTAATTTATTTATTGATCCTAAGTTTCTCAGGATTAACTAAAAATAAAAGATATTGTCCATTCTGGTTGGAAAATAAAATGGTAAGATATTAATTGAGTTTTATGCGAATTTTTTTTAAATTAAATTTTTCATTTTAATTTTAAGCATTTATTCACTTAGCTCTGTATACAATTGCGCACAAAAATATTGCATTTTTTTTAATTAGAAAATAAAATTTTAAATATGTTGTTCTTTATCCGTTTAATCAAACTACTATATAAGGTTATAATTTTTTTTAAATTTTGGGTTTATAAATTTTAGATTAGATAGATTGGAAATTTTTAAATAATAATTATTAATTTTAGTAAATTTTTCAACTCATGAATTTCACTTAATGTTAGAAATTTTTTCTCAAATTATTATTTTTATTGTAGACTTGAAAAATTTTTATGATTCTATTTGAAATTACAAATTGTGGAAAATTTAATTTAATAGAAAAATAATAATGAATTTTAATCATTAAGTATTTTTTCTTTTAATAGAAATGACTTATAACACCCAATTTAATCTAAAGTCAAAAACTTTATTTTATTCCTATAGAAGTACGAAAAATTTGAAAATTATACTTTTTTCCTAATCATCAATAATGTAATTTTAGTCCAATATAAGTCAAATTAAGCAAATTAAATCATGTAGTTTTGAAAGCAACAGAGTTATATTCTTTAGTAAACAAGATATTTTTAATTAATTTATGTAATTTTTAAGTTTTTTTGTAAACCTAATTTTAAACCCGGCACCATAACACAAATTAACTTAAAAAATTTTCAGTTTTTAATGCTGGATCAAGCCCGCATTCTAAGTTTTTGACCCAATGCTGGGAACATGGGAAGGATGGTCGCTTATGCGTGCACTAAAACCTAAGAATCAAAAGTTATCCTATGTATGATATCGCAACAGTTTGCTGTATTTCTAATTTTTTATTGTATTGAAAAAAAATATTTTTTTTAGGATTTTGAATTTAACTTTTGTATTTCTATTTTTATTTTAAAAAAATTAAATTTTGAAAAAATAAAATAATATCTGAATAGAATTTTTCTTGAGTCAGTTAGCAATTTATTTTGTCAAATTGTACATGAAATTTAGTATAGAATTACAGTCTTTTTGTACTGAGGAAACTCAAGTGGACTTTAATCAGGTTAATGAAAAAGAAACTCGACACTTGACAAATAGTTTCAACATTCTAACTATTATTTCTTTTCTTGTATTTAAACAGAACGTCTTAATTATTTTTTTATTTGATGAAATTTTTTCCAAAACTAAAGCATATTATCGAATGAAAGATTAATTTATAAAATTAGAATTATCATGAATAGAAAATTGTGAATCCGTACTTATATATTTTTAAATTTTCTTTTATCAAGCACTGTTTAGTCTTGAATTAAATCGATAAAAAATCATAAATCCACTGGGAAATACGTTTAATCCAGCTTGAGAAAAAAATTTAAATTCTAATAAAAAAAATAATCTTTTAGTTAAATAAAAAAAAAAGAGTAAAAACCAAAATTAACATGCTCTAATCTGACCTGCTATATTTGATCAAATTTTGCATTATTTTTGATTGAAAAGTTAATTGAAACATAAAAAAATATATCTAAAATTTAAATAAATTTTTTCAAAACGCTATTAGGTAATTCTATTTATTTCAAAGCATAATTTATTATTTTCTTAATTTTTTTCAAAATGACTCTCGTTACTAATTTACTTTAAAAAATAAAAAACTTGATAAACTCAATATTCCTAGAAATTTTCTCTTACTTAAAGTAGACTTTTAAATTATTTTAGAGTCAATTTAAAAAAGCTTTCTATGCCTTAAATTGAATAAAAAAATCAACTTAATTCAGCAAAGACTAAAATTTTATTAAAAATAAAATTAAACTCTAATTTTTAAATAAGTTAGTGGCTAAAACAAACAATTTAGAGTTTGTTGAAGGATACAATATCGACTGATTGTACGTAGTCTTCGAAAGCAGTTATTTTGTCTTCCAAATCACTAGTACTGACTTTATCGTCTTCGATAACACATGAAGCGACCAATTTTTTCAGACCGTAAGCAACTGGCGCCAATTGGACTTAAAAAAAATAAATATAAATAACAGCCATCAATTATTTGTGATGTCAAAAACTTTTATATAAATGAAATAAATGGGTTAGTTTCATTTACTCAAACAGTTTTTGATTTTATATAGCACCGCATGAAAATTGAGATAAAATTTAAATTAGCTCAATATAGTTAAAGTGCTGGAAATGTTAAAAAGAAAAAATTAAAGTTAATTACATTGACCCCAAACAAGACCGTCCATCTCAATTGATCGAACACATTTTTCCATTTCGGCCATATCAGTTTCATCATCCCATGGCTTAATGTCCAATTTGATACAACTTTTAGCAACCAAAGCTGGCTTTTTGGATTTTTTTTCAGCATACATTTTTAATCTTTCTTCTCTGATTCTAGCAGCCTCAGCATCTTCTTCCTCATCGTCAGATCCAAATAGATCAACTTCGTCCTCGTCTTTGGCTGGCTTGGCTGCAGCAGCTTTACCAGGGAATTTCTTTCTCTCGGCCTCGGAAAAAGAGTTTATGTGGTTGAAGAATCTCAAGGCATGGAACAAATCGCCTGGTGGAGCAACTCCTAGAGCTTCGAAAACGGCATTATCAGCTTGTGTGGGCTCAAAACCTTCGATATAGCTTCTTGTTTCCAAATAGTTGTTCAAGGCTTGTTGGCCGGCACGGGTCTTCAAATCACCAAATTGAGACATTGTTTAATCGAGTTAGATATTATTTTTTTGAAATTAAAAATAAAACGTGAAAGTTTTTTAGCCGAGTTCCTACACAAGTAAGCATTACCTTGACTTTTACTTAGATGCAACTAAAACCTTAAGTTTGATGAATGCTTTTCTTACTGAATGTATGCATTAGCTCTAGCAGCTTTGTTAATAAATATTTGTCTTAAAGGTAAAAATTAAATATTTAATTGCCTTTACAATTTTTAGATTTGAGATTAAATTTAATTTTTTTTTATTATATATAAAATAGTTTAGATTAGCATGTGAGAAGTCTAGATTTAAAAATCTAAATTTATAAAAAAAATTATTTCAAATTAATTTTTATTGATATCATATGATCATAATTAAATTCGATTTTAAAATGCTAATTTTAATTTATAAAAATTCGATAATTTTTTCTAGATTGTCATTAATTTTCAGCAAAAATAATCAAAAAAAGCAAATATTAATTGCTTAAAAAAATCATAAGTTGAAGCCATAATTTTTTAAGATTTAAACAATTATTAGGTGCATTTGAGAAATTTTGGTAATATTCATTAAAAAACTAAAGAACATTTTACCTCTGTTTCTCTGATTGCGTCAATAATACATTTAGGTAAAAGAATAAAAAAAAAGTAATGTCAACTATTATTCCTGCAAAAGTCTAAATGAGATAATATCTATTGTTTTTTATTTGAAAAAAAAAATTAAGATTAATATCCATGATCATTTTATTAAAAAAATTCTATTTTTTTTTTCACTCTAAAAAATATATTTCGCATGAATATTTGATAAAAATAAAAATAAGGAATTTTACTCATTAAAATTATAATTCTATCTTAAATAAAATTAATAAATATCTTTTCAATTTTTACTTTCTGACGACATCAGAATCAAATTTCAACGAATGGCTTTGAATAAAGCATCATAATTTTCACTTAATTTGAATATAAAATTGCTTTTTTTTTCAATCAAGATCGTTCTATCATAAAAAAATTTCAAATAAGAGAATAGAATTTATATCAAAAATATTTCATTGCTAGCAAAATATATATTTTTTTAGAATAAATAGCAAAAGAGCTTCATTGTTAAGGACAACAAAAATCTGATTATTTCACGTGAACGGAATCGTTTATTTTTATTTAATAAACAGTTTTATTTAGCTATTTTGATATACAATGAAGTTTTAGTCTATACATTTGAGTTAACATCAATAAAACTAGTGTTGTCTTTAGTAAAACAAATAGAGATAAACGCGTTTTGTTTACCCTAATTAGTAAGTGTATTTGGTCAAGCTTAACCTTTAAATCAATAATCAAATTTTTAAATAGATTAGAGATAGTTAAAGTATCGTAAGCAAGGTGCATGTCTAAATTCATTAGCTGATAGATAATATTTTTTTCTATTTTTAGCGAAATATTTCATTTTAAATAAAAATATTTTTATCATACAATTAGTTTTTTCAATCAATTTAATTTGAAAATTTTTTTTTTTTGTTATTTAGCTTTTCAAAGTGACAAAAATGTTTCTAAAATTTTAATTAAAATTCAGCCTTTAAAATTGTTAATGAGTAATAATGAAAACTATTGATTTTAATGCATTTTTTAAAATTTCATACGCTGTAATTATGCAATTAATTTCGATTCAAAGCTTGGTAACGAAATAAAGGTGCAGGCTTATAATAAATGACATAATCAAAAATTTTTTTTTTTTTTTTGAGAATAAAAAAATTCTAGACAAGACAGTAGTAGAGTGTTTATGTTTGGATTAGAGTCTAATGACCTTAATTATACCATGTAAATTTGATATTTAATATTCAAATAATTAACTTAAATAAAGGCATAACATGAAAAGCACTTGAGATCTATTTTCTCATATTTTTTCACTCTTGTTTTATTATTAGATTAAATTTTAATAAAAATTCTCAGTTATTATTATTCTACTTAGAATTAAAATGACTTTCTATTTTAACTTTTTTACTTGTTTTTTCTTTTTTGCTTATGCAACAATCTTTCACGACTCAATGAGCTCTATTGGATTTTAAACAGAAATTTTCTTTTATTTCTAGATTTATCTCAACCATGATAAAAATTTTATAATTTTTTGTTGTTTTTGTTATTGTTGTTGCTATATTTTATTTCCTTCACTTATCAAATCAAGTACAAATGAAAATATTGGACGTATTCAGGCAGCTCTATTTGCTTCTATGGAAAAATTATGTGCTCAGATCACGAGCAAAGGTAAATCAAGAAAATTATTTCAAAAAAAGTGAAATTATTAAAATTTATTTCAAGATACGGCTGATAATTGAGATTTTATGGCCTTTGATTTTGTTTTTGATTCTAATGTGGGTGCGAACTCGGGGTCTACGAAACAACGAACCAAACTGTAGCCATTTTTTTTCTTTTTGTATGATAAGCTTTTTTAATTTGAATAAAATTTCAAGGCTTCTTTGTCGAAAGACCATTGCCCTCTGCTGGCATCATTCCATTTGTTCAAGGACTCATTTGCAATCTAAACCACTCTTGCTACGAGACAACCCAAAACTCCTATCAAAGCACAGAATTTTTTCAATTCTTGAACTTGACTTCGGACACACTGGAATTTTTCAATCAGCCTCAAGTGATCCAAAATGCTCTCACCATCGCTAGATTCATCAACTCTTCCATGAGAATACGTTCCGAGTCAAGCGAGATTACCAAAGCACTCAATTTAAGTCAGTCTTTGCGAATAAGCGAACAGCAATTCAAAAATGCTCTCAATATTTCATCATTGTATCCAAGTCCATTGAATGAAACAATTTTTGATAAAATTTTAAACTCAACTCCTAATTACAATTATTTGTACACCAATTACTCCAAAGACTCTAGTGAACCAATTGACTTTTTAAACTTTGGTCAGTTAAATCAAGTGAGACCTTTGTTAAATTTTTTCTACGGGCCAGATTTGGAACTGGCCGAACTTAATCGGGATAGCAACCGGGTTGATGATCCCTCATGGATAAGATCCCAAACATGCAATGGTTCGAACTATTTGCTCAAAGGTCCGAATGCTCTTTACTTACAACAAACAATATGTCGCTTAGACGACCAGCAAATTAGCCAGCTTTTCATTCAAATAAGTACTTATTTGGATATTGGAAAAATAAAGAGGTTAGTCTATGAAGAAACTGAATTGAGTGATCCACGATTGCTGCAAGAGTTGATCGATGTTGGTGTAGCCTATTTAAATTTAACTAGTGAATTTCAAAATTCTGACTTGTCCAATTATCAGTTCGAATCATTTCAGGATGCGTTTAACAATTTTACCCAAATTGGCTTATCCAAGTAAGTGAAAATAATTACTATACCTTTATATTTTAAAATAAACAACTTCATATTTTAATTTTTTCATAAAATGGCTTTTTAAATATTTTCCTAATGTGTAAATTACAGAGACATAAAATATTATTTTGTAATAAGATGGGATTAGGTAATCAAATAACATAACTAATAGTAAAAATTTTCAAATTTCATTTTTCTTAAAATTTTCAAATAATTTTTCAATTTAAAAATGTATTGCAGAAAGCTATCTTTTTAGGCTTGCTTATCATAGAAGCATGGTTTAGGTTTGAATTAAATTTAACACTAGAACGCCCGAGGGGTTTTTTAGACCCCTTTTTGAAAAATTGAAACTTGATTTTTACCACATATAAATAAAATTTTAAAAGACAGTTTTTATTATCTAAAAATTTTGATTGTAATTTTTTAGAAAATGAATAAATTTTCAAAGAAAATGTTTAATTTATCTTGATAATTTTATTTGAAATTTTAATGAAAAATCATCCGGGCTTTCTAGTGTTAATGGATTAAAAATTTTTTTCTAGATTATATAAAAAAGTAAACTTTTTAAATTGAGTTTTTAGACAAATATTTAATAAAGATAAAAAGTTGAATATTCAGCCTTTTTGATGCCGGTCAAAATTGATACTGACCGTGAGGTGGTCGGCGACTAAAAAAAAATTTTAGTGAAATTTTCTTTGAAAAAATCAATTTAAGAAAATTTATTAAAACAAAAAATAAAAAATAATTGAGTTTTCAATTGGGAAAAATATTGTTAATTCAACGTCTGGACAAAATCAGGATAAATAAATAACTTTTCGTTATTTTAGAATTTTAAAAATTAAATTTCAATAAATTTTTTTTTAGAACCGTTTAGTGACCGGCCGGTCTGTCAGTAGGTCAGCCACCATATGGTCGGCTTGTATATTTGCTGGCCGGCCAGTCACTGTTAGTGTCTGTTTTACAACCGGGCGTATTTTTGCCGCTTTCACGACTGGCTACCGCTTCGGTCAGTTTTTTTTTTGTCGACCACAAGGCCCCCCCACAATAATTTAGTATCAACTTATGCATTTTAAATTTAGATTTCAAATTTCAAGATTGACTGTATTTTATAAAATAATTGATAATTAAACAATAAAAATAAATTCTAAAAATTAATGATTTTTTTTTTCAAGTTCAATATGTGGAAATTCCAGATTGAGCATTTTTTCTATAATAGAATCGCTCGATTTTGGATCAATGAGCGCAAACACACTCAGTGACTTGTTAAACAATAACTCTACAAACCTAGATTTTCTTGATGATTCGGATAAATTTTTTGATAGACAACTAAAAAAACCGAGTTCACCGCAAACTAAATCAAGTGAAGAAACATTAAATTTTGACAATTTGAACTCAACAACCGACTTGGACTTTGCCACCGAGCTTTTAAACCGATTCAATAATTTGAATCGCATCGATCCAAAAAAATGTCCTGTAAACCGAACCGAAGCCGATCTTGATCCATCAACTCAATTTTTAGTCAACTCAACAACCAAAACTTGCTTTTGTCAATCTATGTATGCAATCATAAACGGAATATCAGAGGGCAGTCAATTTTTATTTAGACAAATTAAGCCCATGTTCCTAGGCAAAGTTCTCTATGCGCCCAATACGCCTGTCTACCAGGAATTGGTGAAAAAAATTAACCAAACTTTTTCTCGAATTGACGGGATCGTCTCTACACTAGGAACAATAGCTGAATTGAGTGATCAGCTATTATATCAATTGAATCAATTAAATCAGTCTTTATCCCAAACAAATGGAAGCTTCAATACTGAAACAAATACAGCTGACCTAAGCAATCAAATAGGAAATCAATTGAATCAAATAAATCAAATTTTGTCTCAAATAAACGGAAGTTCTGCAATTGTAGACGATTTAACTGCTCTAACTAATCAAATATTAAATCAATTAAATCAAATTAATCAAACAACTTTGGCATTTAATTCAATAGTAGTTAATTTATTGAACTTTGCACCACAAATTAGGTTTACTAGTGCTTTACTTTACTTTATTAGAAATTCTTTACAATGCATTGAAGTGAATAAATTTGTAGGCTTTGCAACCGAACAAGAATTGGTCAGCACTGGACTTAAATTAATTGACAAAGAGTCTTTTTGGGCTGGTTTAGTATTCGTTAACGATGAGCAAAATTCTCAACTTCCAAAAATAGTCAAATACAAAATAAGAATGAATGCGGCACTTACCCATGACACTTCATACACTCAAGACAAATTGTACTACTATGGCCCAAGTAATTGTCTTGGATGCAATGCTTATTTTACCTATGGTTTCATTTATTTACAAGACATGATTGAAAAAGCCATTGTCGAAATGAAAACAGGACAAGTACAAGATATGGGCATTATTGGTCAAATGACGCCATATCCATGTTTTATTGATGACAAATTTTTAAATGCTATTTCAAGGACTTTGCCTTTATTTATGGTCCTGGCATGGATTTACACAGTTTCTATGTTGGTTAAAGATATTGTTTACGAAAAAGAAAAACGTCTCAAAGAATTCATGAGAGTGATGAGTCTTTCGAATGGCATACACTGGGTTTCGTGGTTTATTACATCATTTTCATTAATGTTCTTGATAGTTCTAATTTTGTGCATAGTGCTCAAATTCGGAGATATACTTCCTAATAGTGATTTTGGCACACTTTTAGTATTTTTCATCTGCTTTACTTTAGCAACCATATGTCAATGCTTTTTGATAAGTGTGTTCTTCAACCAGGCCAATTTGGCCGCAGTTGTGGCCGGCATAATCTATTTTCTTCTCTATCTTCCATACACAGTTCTTATAAACTATTCGGATGAAATTTTGCCTTGGCAAAAATTTCTAGCCAGCCTATCAAGCACGGTTGCATTCAGCTACGGCTGTGAAATATTGGCAGCCTATGAAAAGCAAAATGTGGGAGTCAACTGGGAAAATTTTTATAAAACACCATATACCAATGATGATCCCTTCAACATGAACTATTTGTCTCTTATTTTGTTACTGGACGCTTTGATTTACATGCTGTTGACATGGTACATAGAAGGAGTTGCGCCGGGAGAGTTCGGCGTGGCCAGAAAATGGTATTTTCCAGTTCAGCCATCCTATTGGTGTGGTGAGTCCACCAGGAAAAAAGAAAAGTCCAAATTGAAAAAACTTGCTGATAAATTGACCGATAAAATAACTTTTTTAAAGACTAAAAAAAAGGATAAAATTATCAAATTAGACGAGGAAAATTATAAAGATGATAAAATCAAAAAATTGCTCGAAGAATCAGTAGAACCAGTGGACGAACAAATATTGCCTGGTGTCCAAATTGAAAAATTGCATAAGGTCTATTCGAGGGGAAATAATCATGCTCTAAAGGGCTTATCTGTAAATTTTTACAAAAATGAAATTTCTGCTTTCCTTGGCCACAACGGAGCAGGCAAAAGTACCACTATGCATCTTTTGACCGGACTCTATTCGCCCACTTCTGGTTCTGCTCTAATTGAAGGCCTGGACATCACAGAATCAATGGACTCTGTGCGAAAATCGCTCGGGTTTGTTCCGCAACACAACGTCCTTTTTCCACAATTGACTGTCAAAGAACATTTATGGTTTTTTGCTCGTCTCAAAGGACTCGACACTAAGTCGACCAAAAAAGAGCTGGAAAAAATGCTTGATGACACTGGATTGAGACCAAAAAAAAACGAATTGTCAAAAAATTTGTCAGGTGGTATGCAACGAAAGCTGTCGGTGGCAGTAGCATTTGTAGGTGGCTCCAAGACGGTTATTTTAGATGAACCTTCGGCCGGAGTTGATCCAGCCGGACGACGCAGCATTTGGGATTTGTTGTTTAAATACCGCGAGGGAAGGACAATCATTATTTCTACTCATCACATGGACGAGGCTGATGTGCTGGGCGACAGAATTGCCATTATCTCAAATGGTAGACTAATTGCCCATGGAACTTCTTATTTTTTGAAACAAAAATTTGGCCAAGGTTACTACTTGACATTTTCTAAACGAAAGTTGGCTAATGATCAAGTTCAACTTGAACCAAATCGTTCTTCAACTGGATCAAGTAATTCAACTGACTCAGGCGCGAGGTCTATGTATAGTTTTAATACAGATCAAGTAAGTTCTGATCGGACAAGACGTTCATCAGCTGATTTTCTCAATCAGAACGAAGAAATTGACTTGGAAAACTTTGAAAAAGAGCTATTAGAAAAAGAGGAAAAATTGATTAATTCATTGGAAACAGTACAGGATACCAATTTATGCCGATTTGTCAAAAATCGAATTCAAAATGCAATTCTAATTGAGAACATAGGTTCAGAGATGACATTTTCAATCTCGAATAAATCCGAATTTACTAAAACATATGAAAATTTTTTTAAACAAGTCGAATCAAATATGCAAACATTAGGCATTGATAGTATTGGCTTATCTGACACGACTTTGGAAGAGATTTTTATCAAATTGGCCAAAGAGCCCAAGTCTAATGATTTTAAACTAGAGAAAAAAATTTGTGGAATTAATTTTAGTCGGATTAGAACAAGAATAAAGAATTTTTCGCTATTTAAATCGGCTGACAAAGCCAATCAGACATTAACTCCGGAAGTGTTGGAGAAATATTCTGATTATACAATGAAACGAGTGGAGAGCTCTTTATTGGCCTCAGGACAACAATTATACGCTCTTCTGATTAAACGATTTCATAGATTAAAGAGAAATATTAAAGGTTTTTTTGCAGAAATAGTGCTACCAGTCGTGTTTGTTTGTCTAGCTTTACTAGTGGCAACTTTGACTCCGAATCAATCGGACCGACCTCCTCTAGAACTTCATCCATGGTATTATCGAACACCAAATCTCATGTTTCTAAGTCGTAGCTCTTCGTTTGAATACGATAGAACTTTTTATAACCAAAATGGTCAAAGCAATAGTGTAATTGATTCGAGTGTTCAGCCAAATATAGATCAAATCAATCAAATAATTGAAGCTTTGATGAACAATCCAGGTACACTTAATTTGAATAAAATTTTTGAAAAATCTTGTTTTCATGAACACTTAATCTTAAACCACATTGTAAATTTTTAATTTTTTTTTTAATTTTTGAAGAGAAAAATTTAAAAAAGTTTAGAACATAATATTTATTAAAATTTAAAATTAAATAGTGTTGGGTACCGTCAATGGCGGCCAGGTGTGACAAAAAAAATTCAAATGTGATAAGATTTGATTGATAAGAAACTGAGTAAAAGAAAAATAAATTAGATTTTTGGTGATGAATCGGCCGCTCAACAATATTAAAAATATAATTAAAATAAAGTTAACCGAACCTTAACAATTCTGTAATTTTGGTCAACTTCTTTTTTGTCATTTTTCTTCTAATTGCGTCTAGAAGTCTTGAGTTATCTTAACACTCAAAAACCGGAGGGGTCTTTTGAACCCCTTTTGTAACTTCCTTCATTTGTTTTTTATTCAATAAACGTAATCATTTTTTATAATTTTTTTTCAATCATTTCTTAAATAAAAAATATTATAAAATTATTTAATTTTTTCTAAAAAATAATTTTATTTTCATTGAAAAAAAAGTATTAAAAAAGATTTAAATAAAAGAGTCAAAAAAGTCATCCGGTTTTTGAGTGCTAAAGAAACAAGCTTTCAATTGAACAAACAGAGATTTTTTTCTTGAATTGAATCATATATTTGATCTAATTGTTCAGAATAAGGTTTTGTATTTAAAACACTACCGTTTAGAACCAGCTCAATGTGAAAATTTATCTCTTAAAAATTTTACAAAACACACAGCATAATCCTTAAGGGTGATGTTTAAAAATTCCTTAAAATTGTAGAAATATGTAGAAGAAAGAAAAATGTTAAAATTTAATGTATGTACAATTTGTGAGTCTGCTTTTTGATCTTGAACCATGAATGAAATTAAAATTCCAAGATGAGACTAGTTGCGGTCGATCTAAGAAAATGTGTTTTTTTGTTTTTTAGATTTATTTTAATAATTAACTCAAAAAGTTAGCTTAATTCTTACTTAATTGATTAATATTTTTGATTGAAGGAAGTTATAAGTTATATTAATTAGTTAGGACTGTTAGTGGTAGCTTTTATTATTGAAGGGTGCAAAACTAATCATTCTTTTTTTAGGTGTTTCTAAATACAGTTTAATTATTGACTAGCAGGCTTCTGCATTTGTTGATTTTGCGATCATAATTTTCATCTTAACTATTCATAAAACTTACACTATTTTGAAGCATTCAACTATGTTCATGGTAATTTAGTGCGACGTTAAAAGCAAATATAGATGCTTTACTGATTTTTATCGAAAATAAATATAAATTATTTTTAAAGAAAAATTAATGATATTTTTGAATAGGATATTTTAACACTCAAAGAGCGGATTAATTTTTTGACCATTTTATTTGAATCTTTTTTATACTTTTTTTCAATGAAAATAAAAGTATTTTATATTATAAAATTTAATATTTTTTATTTAAGATATGATTGATAAAAAAATATTTTTTGAGTAAAAATCAAATAAAGGAAGTAACAAAAGGGGTTCAAAAGACCCCTCCGGTTTTTGAGTGTTAAAGAAAATTGTACGATAACTTCTAAAAAAACTCTAAGAATTTCTACAAAATTTATTTAATTTTTGGCAAAGTAAAATTTTTGACCTTTTTAAAATATGATCAGATATGCAATTAAATTTCAAAATTTGCATATTTTTAAAAAAGGATTGAAAATTAATTGAGCATTTGGTCAAATTTGAAAAATGAAATTCGAACAAGAATTTTACTTTGCCCTTTTTTTTTAACTTATTTTACAGTTAAACTTTCTAATAATCATACTATTGAGGCTTTTAATAGAAATTTAAAAATTAGACTCTTTTAGAGTCTAAGTTAATGGATATGTCGTATGCAAACTTTTAAATAATCTTTTAATTTCAATTATTTAAAACTAAAATATTGTTAACTTTCCAATTTTATAGTTTTGTTAAATTGAGATCTAAATTTTGAGTGAAAAAGAGGCACTGAAATTATACAATTTGAAATTTGCTTGCATCTTAAAAATAAAATTTGTTTTTGGTTTTTATCTTATTTTTACCAAAGAATATTTTGTTTTAATTATTAAAAATTTAACTAAATCGTATTTTGAATTGGTGATTTATAATTAAGTTTTTTTTTTAAATTATTAATTTAATTTTTAAATAATTAAAAAATATCTTAAACACTAAAATGGCTTTTTCAAGAAATAAAAGTCTTAATTTGGTCGGTTTGGAGCATCATAGCATAATACAAGACTTGAATTGAAATCATCTAACTGTTATCAATAACTGCTTGTTTTGAAATATATTTTAAATAATAATTTGATTAATTTTCAGGTGCAGGAAACAGATGCATGAAAGGTCATCGAATACCAACTCAACAATCAGCATATCAAAATAAAATTGCCGATCAGTTCTTACAGTGTGAAGACTTTGATGATTATCAGACATTTATGAACTCAACTCCTAGTTATTCTTTTATTAATGAGCTTTTGTCAACTAACTACAGTTTTACAAAGCGCTCAAAAGATTGTGACTGTTCTCAAGGATTTCCCGAGTGCCCAGCATCAGCTGGCGGAGATATATTCTATAGAAACTTTTACAAACTAAAGACCAAAGATGTTGTATACAATTTAACAGGAAGAAATATTTCTGACTGGCTCATAAAGACCGAATTGAATAAAAACATATTTCAGAGACGCTATGGTGGTTATGAATTTTTAGTTCCTCGTATTGGTCTCAATTCGGAGCAAATTTCAATTTTTTTAAACAATTTAATTTCCATAAACAGTCAGTTTAATGCTCAAGATAACTCAACATTTTTCACCTCTAGTTCATTGACTTCAATTAATAATGTTAAATTGTGGTACAACACCAAAGGCTACGATGCCAATGTAGCCTATTTAAATGTGTTAAACAATGCTTTTATGAGAAGTAAATTGGCAGAGAAAAATGTAGATGCAACTGAACATGGAATTGTTGCAATAAATCACCCAATGAGTTTTACTCGCAATCAATTCATCGAACAATTAGAAAGAAGAATAATGATCGATCTTTTTGTTGCTATTTGTATTATATTTGCACTTTCATTTATTCCAGCTAGTTTTCTTGTATTTATTCTTGAAGAAAGAGCTAATAATTCAAAACAACTTCAATTTGTAAGCGGAGTCAAACCATATGTCTATTGGATCAGCAATTTCATCTGGGATTTAGTTAATTACATAATACCAACTTGCTTGTGCATCATTATATTTGCCATATTTGGCGTCAAAGCTTACATGTCCAAAGAAAATGCACCATGTCTTGTAGCGCTAATGTTACTCTACGGCTGGGCATGTATTCCTCTTATGTATCCATTGAACTATTTGTTTAAAATTCCCAGCACTGCTTTCGTTATTAGCTCTTCTTTGAATGTATTCATTGGAGTCGTAACTACCATGACTACCACAGTGCTGAGCCAGCTTGGCGAAGATGACAAAGAACTCAAAGAAATTAATAAAATTCTCAAGCCTATTTTCATAGTTCTTTTTCCCCACTATTGTCTTGGTCAGGGCTTCATTGAAATGGCCGAATTGTACACTGTCTCTGAGGTGAAAAAAAATTTTGGCCTAAAGGGCGAATATGACCCCTTTGAGTTTAAAAATGTAGGCAGAAATTTACTGGCTCTAAGCATCCAAGGTTTTGTATTTTTTGCGTTTAATTTGTTGGTGCAGTACAAATTTTTTATTCGGTTTAAGCCAGTTCAAAAGTTGGAAAAACTAAATCTTGCCGAAGACATTGAGCCCGAAGATGAAGATGTTCGTACTGAACGAAAAAGAATATTGGATAATGTAAAAAATGATAAGTATTTGAATAAAATTCGATTTAAACGCTTAAAGAAAATGATCAAAAAAGACTTGAACGTTGACAAAAAAAAAATAGATGAAAAAACAAATGAGGATTTTGTTCGTCTAGTTAATCTGACAAAAATTTACAAGAAATGGAAAAAGTACAGATTCAAAAAGCACACCGCAGTCAAAGATTTGTGCATTGGTTTGAATAAAGGAGAGTGCTTTGGACTTATCGGAGTCAATGGAGCAGGCAAAACAACAAGTTTTAAAATGATAACTGGAGAAATATCAATTAGTGGTGGAGATGTATATGTGAACAATTATAGTGTGTCTAGACAAATAGAAAAAGTTCATGAGAATATTGGTTATTGCCCGCAGACAGATGCTATTTTTCCTCTATTGACAGCTAGAGAACATTTGATTTTTTTTGCGAGACTCAGAGGCATACCTGAAAAATATGTTAAACAAGTTAGTGAATGGGCTATGTACAGGGTTGGTTTAACTGTGTTTGCAGACAGAATTTCTAAAGGTAAATTTTGCTTTTACTAAATCAAAAATACATGAAGATTTTATTTAATTTCATTTAAAATTAAATTTTTTTTATCTAAAATTAAAAAAAAATTTTATCATCTGAATTAAATTATAATCAAATAGCTGAATTATAAAAAAGTGAAAAAAAATAAAAAAAAAATTCATACTAAAGTCTTTTAAAAATCAATTATTTCTCTTTTATTTGTGAAAGTATTTTTGTTTCTAAAAAAACTCTAAATTTCTATTAATGTTAAAAAATAAAAAATTTAACTGAAAATTAATTAATGATAATTAAAAAATTAATTTAAAATATTTCAAAATTATAATTTTTATGCATGCCCAGCCGTAGAGTAGTGTTATTTATCAGATAAAAACATGGTTCGATGAAATAAGAACTAATTTTTTCTGTAGCAGATGTTGTAATTTCCTGTAACTGATATGACATACTAACATGTATCTGCACACAATGACAGCCGATTTGCTTAGTTGCTGCTCATCCAGCAATCAAGACCAGCCTGTGACCGAAATTGAGTTTACCACTTCAATTGGCAAGATGTTTCATAAATTAGCTAGTCAGTTTAAAAAATATTTTTCCTCTTTTCTAACTTATCAATGCCGTTGAAAATTTTGAAAAGCTGAATCCCCTCTTTGGCTCCTTTCCGATAGAGTTGTCAAATCGAGAGCTTTTATACGTTTCTCATAACTAATTTTTTGTGTGATGGAATTAGACGAGTCGCACAATGTTTAACTTTTTTCAGTAGATCAATATCACACTTTTGAAATGGATACCAAATTTCATTTGCTTTGTCTATACATGTTATTATATCATCCTTCTATTTCAGATTGCTTTAAAAAAATCCCTTCCAGACCTTTTTCTGACTGTGTTGTGTTTAATTGATGACATTTTTAAAAAGGTTATTAGAAATAAAAACAATAGGGTTTATTTTGGAAATTTTATTACTATTTTTATTGTAAAAAGTGTCGATTTCAATTTTTTTTAAGAACATTAGTTGATATTTTAAGATTAAAAAAAAATTAAATATTTTTGAAAAATTTATTGTCAGAAGAATTTGGCTTTTTTTAATTTTAGATAAATTATAAATTTAATTTTAATATGTATTTTGGCTAATTTTATTTATTCGTTTTTTAAATAAAAATGATCAAACTTATATTTTTTTTATAGTTTTGATCTTTATTAATTGATTTTTTTAGATTTTTCGGGAGGTAATAAAAGAAAACTATCAACAGCAATTGCATTAGTCGGAAATCCAAGTGTGATTTGTTTGGACGAGCCAACCTCTGGGTAAGAATCAATTTAAGCATTTTATTCTCAAGAAATGAAAATTTTATTTTACAGAATGGACGCTAAAGCAAGAAGACTACTGTGGAATGATATTATAAGCTTAATAAAAGAAAATCGACTGGTTATACTAACTAGTCATAGTATGGAAGAGTGCGAGGCATTGTGCACTAGACTTGTCATTATGGTTAATGGGCAGTTCAAGTGCCTGGGAAGCCCACAACATTTAAAAGCAAAATTTGGCAATGGATTTAAGCTATCAATTCGTCTAAATGATTCAAATGATAAGCGAAAATTACAAGAATTTATGAAGAACAAGTTTCCACAATCAAAAATTCAAGAAACACACCGTAACCTCTATGAGTATGTTCTTCCATTTAACCATACCAAATTATCAGCTATATTCGGCCAGATCGAATCAAATAGAGAGAGTCTAGGCTTAAAAGATTATTCTGTCAGTCAAACAACACTTGATCAAGTCTTTATAAATTTTGCCAAGCAACAATATGATTCGGATTTTATTGAATTAAATCAAATTGATAACGAAATAGATATTTCACTAGAACAAAATAATTCAATGCTAGCCATTAACGACACAGAGAGTAATTTTAATGAAAATTCTCAAGAGCTTGCTCAACTTGACTCGAACAATAACAAAAATGAAAAGCCAAAGGAATCAGACCAAGAAACAAAAGATGAAAAGGAAGAAGAATTTGAAGAGAGTTTTAATATTTTGCCCAAAACTGATGAAAATATAAACAACGGTGACATTGTTCATATTACTAAACTATGATTTGTTGATAAATATATTTTTATACATTAAATCTTTTTTTAAGATTAAAAAAATCAAATATCAATTAGTATATTTTTATAATAAATATTTTATCCATCCGATTTAAATAGTTTATTTTACTCATTTTATTTTTAAACTAACAAAAATTATTTATTATTCTAGATATTAAATCGAACAATTGTGAGCAAGTTAAAAATTATTTATAATTCTAGATTATTTTTTTCTTTCCTTATATTTTTTTGAGCAGCATAGGGTCATTACTTTTGTTCTGCACTTCGACCTTTTGTCTTCACCACTGCTTATCTTTACGTCATTCCTATTTCGATGAGTTCTTTCGTGATTGTTGATCTCCATTTTAAAGCCCTTGAGGTGTTCATTTAAGAGCTTTTTTTGTTATTCTAAGTGCATCACAATTTTATTGTTTTAAATGCATTGGCTTAATGGCTCTGAATTTGTTCTTTTATTTAGGTCAGCATTCGACTATATCTCCGACTAGTGTATTCCCAGAATCTTGTCCATCGATAGTGATCGCGGTATCCAATTTAGTGTTTATGCTCATAACTTTTGTTTTGGACACATTCATTCCAGTTGGTTTAGCGTTGATCGCTAAACCATGTGTTTTCATATGCATACGCTTTAGAGACATTGAGCATGGTTCCCCACTGAATTAACGGTCTCGCAAGTTGTCGAAAAGCTACATACTCAGTGGTTGTGATTGAGCGCCTTGTTCCGGCTGAGTGTTCCCTTGTCATTCGTGGGGGCCAACTGCGTTCTTCTTGCTCGGAGAGTTGCACCGAATCATTTGCAAAGTTTAAGTCTTAATCTCCATTTTATTGCGTTCGCATTGACAATTGTTTTCTTCATGACATAATCAATCAGTATTAGGAATATTGTTGGATAGAGAACCCCTGACTCCTGTTTGAACTTTGAAGCTTTCAGACTGTCCTTTTTCCAGAATCAGGATACACTCGAATTTATAAGTTTTATCAAGTTAACTATTTTCTGTGACATGTCATATGATCTTAATATAGCCCATAAGGCTTATCTGTGTAGGCTATCTAAGCTTTTATGAAGTCAATGAAGTACAGAGCGCTATATCACTCCAGCCTTTGCTCTATAGTTTTCCTAAGTGCAAATATCTTGTCTAATCATCCTCTCCCTCGTCTAAATCCTGCTTGTTCTTCTGTTATTTTTATATCCAAGGTGTTTTTGATTCTTTATTTTTATTTAAATTATTAAGTATGGTAAAAATTATTGAAATTTTGGATTTTTAAAGAGATAAGATTTTTTCTTAATTTATTCATTCATTTATTTCAAGCTCAATTTTAATTATACTTTTCTTCTCCGTTTCTCATCTTTTCTTACTTTTGTTAAATTTAATTTAGAAATTTTATCCGTAAACCTCCTCTGTGGGGAACATGCAGCATTAGGTCAGCATCCCAGTCCTAGCAACTGTGGACTCATCGATGAACACAGGTTTCAAACCGACTGAATCCAAGGTATTTATTACATAATAGAATTCTCAAAATTTATAACTTCTTGACTGGGGAACTAGAGAGACATGCACTATTTCGCTCTATTTGTCTATCTAGCTGACTTTTAAAACTGTTTAATGAATTCGCATTTATTATTACATTCGATAATTCATTCCAGCTCTTGATTACTCTACATATTGGTCAAGAAATTTTCACGTTGCTTTGCCTTAGTAAGTTGTTACATTTGTTTGTGTTATCAGATAAGACAATTGAATTTGATTACAGAGTTTTGCCAGGTTATTAAGCTAAGCTAGTTTTTAAATTTAAAAAATTCTTTTAAGTCTCTTCTTTCTCGATTTGCTTTTAGAGACGTTAACCCAAGCATTGCTAATCTTTGCTCATATTTTAAGTTCTTAATCTCAGGTACTTGGTTGCAGGTATTTGTTCTTTTTTTCAGTATCTTTATATCTTTGTTAAGATATGGATTCAATTTAAATTTTATTAATGAAAAATACGGAATATATTTAAAATTTTTAGAATAATTTAATTTATTGAAATGACATTAGTTGAAAAAATTCATAAATTATGAAACTCTTTATCAAGCAAAATTAATTTTTACTTTGCCCTGATAAACTCAATAACCCTGATATTTTTCGTAAATTTCATCAAATATTTTCTATTATTTTTAAAAACTAACGCATAATATTTAGTTTAGACCTAAATGTTTCTTAGTTCATTTATCTATTTGAACAGCACACCCCATAATTAGTATAATTTCTCAAATTTAATCTCTCTTTTAGCGTTTAGAAAAATTGAATAAGCAGTTACATTTATAAAAAAAAATGAGTAAGAAAAGAGTGGCAATTATAGGAGCTGGTAGAGCTGGCTTAGTATCAGCTAAATATGCTCTTGAAAATTCTCTAGAACCAGTTGTTTTTGAGAAAACTTCTCAGCTTGGTGGTCTTTGGTCGCGCAATAATGACATGGCAATTTGGGAAGGAATGTATTCTGATATATCGAAATATACTATGATGTTTCATGATCATCCATGGCCAGAAGATAGTCCCATATTTTGTCCTTCTAGGAGTGTACATGAATATTTTAAATCTTATGCTACCCGATTTCAACTGATGGATCATATTCGGTTTGAAACAAGAGTTGAATTAGTGAAAAAAGTTGGCGAAAAATGGCAACTCAAAATAGTTGATATGAAAGATAATTCAAGTAAAATTGAAGAATTTGAATTTTTGATTACAGCTTCAGGTCTGCATTCAAAACCTAGAATACCAGACATAGAAAACTCTGTTGACTTTAAAGGGATCTTAATTCATAGCTCAAAATTTCGCTTAAATGATCCTTTATTAAAAGACAAAAAGGTTATTGTGGTAGGCTGCTCATCAAGCGGTACTGAGATAGCTGCATCGTTGGTTGGTCATGCCAAATCAGTCACTAACATTTTTCCAAGAACTTATTTAGTAATTCCAAGACTAGTAAAATTTCAGCTTTCACCAGGATCCGATTTTAGAGTTCTTCCTGTGGATATATTTGTCAATAGAAGAGCTATTAGTCATGAACATACAAATCAAACAGATGAAGAAAAAAAACAAGGATTAAGGATTTTTTCAAGTTTATTTCCCTATCAGACCAGCGTTGAAAAAAGCCATCCAGATCTGTATGTTGATTTGACTAGAACTGATCAAGAAATTTTGATATCATGTTCAGATTATTATATTCAGCATGCATCACAAGGAAAAATCAAACCAATTAAGTCAAAAATAAAAAAATTTGAATCGAATTCAGCAGTTTTAGAAAACGGAATGATTGAGGAATGTGATGCAGTAATTTTTTGTACCGGATATGACTTAGATCTTGACTATTTAGATGATGATATTTTAAAAATTTTAAAGTATGATACAAAAAAATATAAATTTCCAATTATTTTGTATAAATATACATTTCATCCTGAATTAAATAATTTTGCCATGATCGGTCAAATTGATGGATTGTTTTATACTGGAGTGGAGTTACAAGCTAGCTGGGTATTTAAAGTATTTACTCAGCAAATGAGATTACCAAATAAAGACGAAATGAAAGAAGAAATTGAAAATCAAAATAAGAGAAGAATTAATGACAATAAATCACAGTTTCCTAATGGCAAACACACATTTTTAATTGACAAAATAGCAGAGGCAGGCAAAGCATTGCCCGATTTTGAAAAAATTAAAACATCCGATCAACATTTGTTTGATCTTTTGTGGAATTCGGCAATTAATTCAAATCACTTTTTTATGAATGATCCAAACTCGATAAAAATAATGGAAAAAATTTACGAAATGACAAACAAGATTTATAGTTTTGGCAAAAATGATGAATTATTGGATATTGGTAAGACGGCAGAAAAATTTTCGCTAAATTACCATTTACCAGAAGGACTTTTCACTAAATAAGTCGAATGGGAAAAAAAAAATTTTAAAAATTTAAAATATTAAGTAATTAATTTATTAAACATTTATATTTTTTTATAGTTATTTTCCATTTAGATAGAAATTTATAATTTATTAAAATTTCAGATTAAAACAATTTTTTAACTTAAAAATAAAAATTAGTCTTTAAATGAGATCGTTTTAAATTAATTTTTTAATTTAGATGAAAAAGAATATACCATTTTAACTTTAAAAAAAAATTAAAAATTTTTCATTTTTATTGACATTCTTCAGAACAAAAATTTTGTTCTATAATGATCTTGTCCTTGAACCCCTTTTGTTACTTCCTTTTTTTGTTTTTTATTCAATAAATTTTTATTTTTAATATTTTTTTTTTCATTTCTTAAATCAATAATATAATAAAATTATTTAATTTTTATTACAAAATAATTCATTAAAAAAAATAAAATTAAATGGAAATAAAAAAACGAGTCAAATAAAAAGGGTCGAAAAATCTAGTTTAGAATTCAAAGTATTTTGATTGTCGTTTCTCATATTTAGTCTAATTTAAGATAAAAAAATGATTTTATGTTTTTAAAAATCAGATTTTTTTCTCTTTAAAATAAACTATTAAACATATTTATGAATTTATATTATAAAACAATCAAAAAAGAGTTGGGTAATAGAATCGATAAAACAGTGCGTAAATACCTTCCTGATAAGAGCCGCCGCATCCTTGAGTTTCTGAACAAACCATACTAACAAGCAACAAAAAAAAGCAATTTAAAATTGTCTCTCAAAATTTTAAAATTTAATTTTTCTCTTTTTTCATCACTCATGAGGTCTTTTCTTGAAATAAATAAATAAATATAAACATGTTAATTAAAAAAACTATAATATAAATAAAATTAAAAGAACGCCAGTCATTAATAAGGAAAGGTGTTCCAGGTTATCTATTTCTGCTAATTAATATTTTAACAACTAGGTTTTTATATATTTTTTAATTATTAGATGTTACTAAATTATTAAATAAATATACAAAATTTGGCTAGATAATCTCAAACTTTTAAACTTCCGTTACTGTAAATTCAAAATTAGATTAAAATGTTCTGAATCGAATCTTTAAAAATAGATTTAAAAATTTTTCAAATATAATTTTTTTATCAATTTAAGCTGCATAGACTAATAAATCATAAAATAATAACAGAAAGATTTAAGTTTAATTGATGTTGTTTTTATTATATCTGTAATTTTAAACATACAAAAGTCATAAGTTTAACTAGAACAAATTGAACTTTCTTAATGGTTAGTTGATCAAAGAACAAAATTTTTGGCAATTATATTGGTTTTGCATGAAGACACAAATTTAGTCTTTTGTAAATTTTGGTTGTCATGGTTACAAAAATATTCAAAAACTGTTTGAATAAACTTGTAAACTATAATTGAAATTGGATTAAAATTTTCTGTTTTTTTCCTTTTATTTTATATCTGAGCATTAACCAGGAAATGGATCAGCAAGAAAATGAATCACAGCAGAAAGAAGACACTTCTAAGCGTCACACTTATCCTCTAATAAGGGTAGACTTTTTAAAAGTTTTAAGCATTACTAAAATTTTGATAAATAAACCTGTAGAATAGTGACATGCATGAAGAAATGAGGACCGAAGCCATGGAATTGTGTGTAACTGCTTGTGAAAAGTTTTCATCAAATAACGAGGTATTTGTTTTCCAAAATTTCAACATCTTGTTTTCGTAATTGATATTGAATTTAGGGTGCAGCTCGAATGATTAAAGAAACATTAGACAAAAAATTCGGACCTGCTTGGCATGTTGTAGTCGGAGAGGGTTTTGGCTTCGAAATAACACATGAAGTAAAAAACTTATTATACATGTTTTTCGGCGGAAGTCAGGCAATTCTAATATGGAAATGTGCTTAAAAAAAAACATAGATTCATATTTTTTTTTTGAATAAAATTTTTTTAAGAGTTTAAATATTTATTAAAATAATACTGGTAATAATAGCTATAAAAATCATAAAAATTGACAGAATTTGTCGATTGCGGCACGTTTTCTGTTTTAATTTTTTCTTTATTTACTTCTTCCCATTTGTATAATTCGTTTAGACTGATAGGTTGAGTCATTTCTTCTTCTGAATTCGTTTCAGTGCTTTGTACAGTCAAATTTTTCATTCTTTCGATTAATTTTAGATACTTAAAATCAAAATTTTTTACTGACATCTTTTTAGAATTATACAATTCGTTCAGATCATTTTTAAAATTTAAATCTAATGTTTTCAATAAACTTTGTATTTTTTCTATTGATATTGTATATATTTTTGTCTTTTGCTTGTTTATTTGTTTTCCAATATATCTGGTGCCTTTGCTTTTCTCATATTCAAAGAGCGTTAAATCAAGCTCTTCTTTGGAAAGTTGAGCTTTTTCAATAGTGACATCATCTTTTCTAGATTCTTCACTTTTTTCATTTTTTATAGAAATGATATCATTCAAATTTTCTAAATAAACAGAAACTAAAATTTTAATTAAAATTTTTACAAAAAAAAACCTCTATATTGACACATGTTTAAGTTATAGGTATCAATTATTTCATCGAATTTTGCTGACTCTTCACCATCAGTTACAAAACTAATTGCAATTCCTTGACAGCCAAATCGACCGGCTCTTCCAATTCGATGTAAATAGGTCTCAGGATCACTTGGAATATCCATACAAACTACTAGATCAACATTTTGGGCATCGACTCCTCGTGCGGTCTAGAAATTATCATTGTTAACAGAAAATCAAGAGTTATATTTTATAAGATAAAATCAATTTAAAATTTTTGCTTTTAAACTAATTTAATTAACTTAAAAAATTTATTTTAAAAAAAAATTTTTGTATGAAAAAAAATCTTTTGGATGGTTATTAAAACTGAAAAATATTTTAATAATTTTTCATAGCAATTAATTATAAATTAAAACAAATAAAATAATTACATGACTTAAATTATACAAAAGAATGAATAAAAATTTTGTAAAGCAATTTTCAAATTTTTCGCCTTCGGTAAAAAATTTAAGAGTTTCAGATTTTGATAACGCTACTTCTCTTGAAGTAGCTACTGAACAAACTGATCCAAAAGTATTAGACGAATTAGTGTCATGTTTAGAAAAAACAAATATTAATGAGGATAATTTCGATTCAGATGATGCTCAAATTGCAGATAGTGACGATTTGTTAACTGAAGAGATAAATAAACTTAGTTCAACGACTAAAGATTTTCATTTAACAAAAACTACAAGAGGTGGGCTGAAATTGTGTAGAAATTGTATAAAAAATCAATAAAATGTTTTATTTACTCAATCAATTGTTTTTTTTACTATATTAATTTGTGCTATGAAAAAAAGTGCTATGAAACAATTATGCTATGAAAACAATTTGAGATGCTATGAAAAAAAAATGCTATGAAAAGATGCAGTCCCAAAAATATTTATTGATATTGTTAATCAGTATAGTTAAAATATTATTATTCTGCAATCTTCAGCTTAAAGCATAATTATACATTCAATTTTAAGGTTAATCTACAGGCTAGGGCCCATGTCACTAATGACCGATTAACACTTCATTTATTTAATTTAAAAAAAAATAATTACTCCAAATTAAAGAAAAAAAACTATATAAAAAAAGTTTTACACTGAAATATTAATTATTATCTTCAAATATTTATTTTATCAGACAAATACTTAACTAATTAAACTATTTAAAAGCTCATTTTTTGCTTTAAGAAATTAAATAATTTTTTAAATAATTAAAAAAATTTTTAATATTCAAAAAGGCATTATGAATTTTGAAACAACTGATTCAAAGTTTGTATCACTAAAATTTAGCCTATAAAGTAGTATATCTATTCAGAAATTATTAGAATTAAAATGTAGATTCAAAGTTTTCAAATCTTCTTTTTATGATCTTGAGTCTAAAAATGATCATCGATTTATCATTTATATCAAATAAAAAAATATTTAATTTTTTGTTTTTTAATTTTTAAAAAAGATAATCTGGAATCATGTTAAAAAGTCATTAAACTTGGTTGGTCAGATAAAAAATTTAACGTTCTGAAAGTAATTTAAAGTCGAGTTGATTGACAGATTTCTTTGTGATCAAAAGATCAATGTTAAAGTTTTCAATTACATTTAAGCATTCAATTTTCTATAATATTAATTAATTCATTTAGATTTTGTTTCAAAATAAGTTATTTAATTTGATCTTTTAGATGAACGATTTTTTAGAGGGATCATTAGCTGTCATGAGGAGTATATCCATTTTCGAAACTATGCTAACAATCCATTTCAATCAATTCACCCAGTCGTATTAAAAGAACGTTTTGAAGGTGATGTTGAGTGTTTAGTGAAAAATATTCTTCTTTGTATATTTTATTTTGCTTCTCAAATTAGGGTATTTATTAACTGTGAATTTGTACAAAAGAAACACAAGAAACTATCCATAACTCATTTAGATTCAATTCAAGTATTATTCTAATCGATTCAGAGTTTTTTATTTATTCTATAATTAAAATCATTCAAGATATTTTTTAACAAAAAAACTTAAAAATTATTATAATTTTTTCAAAGCGCCATGTAAGCATCTATTATTAATTAAATAAAAATTTATCTTTAAAAATAAAGTTTCATAAAAATAAATCTTTCTTTTTCTATAAAGTTTAATGATGAAAATTCAAATTTTTGTGTCTTTTATTTTTTTAATATTCTGACATCAATCTTCCGATTAAATTAAAAATAATTTAACACATGATCAATCAGGTATATATTTATTTTAAATATCTTTAACCAAAGTGATCCAAATATTGTTTGAATTAGCTTTAATTATCTCATAGTCAAATAGAAAAAAAATATAGTGTATCAATCTATATTAAAAAAATAAAAGTTGAAACTATAATTCGGTCTTGAAGCATTTATAAATTTAATGTTAAAAACTTACTAAATCTGTTGAAACTAATATTCTGCACTTAAATTGCTTTAGCTGATTCATGGCAAAGTTTCTTTGGTTTTGTTCGATATTTCCTGATGTATAAATGGAATGCCATCCTCTTTGATTAAGATTTGAGCTCAAACTCTCAGCTCTAAAAATATAAAATAAATTAAAAAAAAAATCATCCTCTTTGAAATTAACTTTAATTGATAATTAACATAGATGATAGCTTGTTGAAATTGAACAGATTCAAGAATTTTGCACAACTCTTCAATTTTGGCATCAAAACACTTATTTGCCAATTTTGAATAAGATGTTATTTTATAGTACTGCTTAATACCTCTAAGACTCGGATCAACAATGTTCAATCGAACATAAGTAGGTGATCTCATATACCGAGTTGCATATGATGCCATGAAAGTTGGATATGTTGCTGACAAAAATATCATCTGTTTATTAATCGGAAGTTTTGAATAAATAAGACTTGATTAAAAAAAAATAAATAAAAATTATCTTCATTTGAATAATATTTTTTACTTGATAGAGTCTTGAAATTCAGGTTCCAAGAGTTTATCTGCTTCGTCCAGGATAAATAAGCGAATGTTTGATGCATTTAGAAAATTCTGGTCAATTAGATGAAGAATACGACCTGGAGTTCCAATAGCAATTTGACAATTTTTCAATTTTGTTTTATCCTGATTAATGGATTGACCTCCGATGAACACTTGACACTTGGCAAAATTGTGTCCAATAGCTTTTATACAATCAGATATTTGGATTGCTACTTCTCTTGTTGGTGCGAGTACCAAAACCTGAAGAGCTTTTGATTTAGAGGTCAGAATTTGTTCGAGGGATAAAATGGAAAATACACATGTTTTTCCAGTTCCTGACTTTGCCTGTACAATTAAATCGAGACCAAGTTTTCCAATAGGTATTGCTTTTAGCTGAATGGGAGATGGTTTCAAAAAACCAGCTGACTTCAGACCATCCAATACGGCTTTAGACAGCATCAAATCATCAAAGGTTACATTCTCATCAAGTTCTATATCTTTGGTTCGCTTTTTTGGACTTGGATCAATTGTTTTTTGCATTTTAGTCGAAATAAAACTTTTAAAAAAAATTTTTTATGATAATTTTCAAAAAAGCTAAGCTATTTTAACAAAAAATTTTAAAAATTCTTTAATTTGTAATCCATTAAAAAAATTTTTGTATGTTCTTTTTTAATTTCTAGCAAAATATCAAGTTAATTTCATTTTTGATATATTAAATTCTGTGTAAAAGTTTTAAAACTTGTAAATATATAATTATTTTGAAATGATTTTAGATAAAAATAGATTTGATTTATCAAAATATGAAAATGCTTTTTTCTTCGAATTATTTGTCTGCAATTATTCATATTTAGTATAAAAGAAAGGACCGTTTGAAAAATTTAAATAAAAATTTTGTTTATTTTATTTAGATTTTTTCAATTTATCAATTAAATAAAAAAAATTTGTTGGCTAATCTTCAATAAATATGCTCTTTAGTCTATCAGCCTATCATAATTTTTTAAGATAATTCACTTGGGTTTATTTAAACATATAAAATGACTAAAGTTTTAGATTAATAAATTTCAAAGTATCCAAATTTTTAAAAATACAAAGTTTTATCACTCAACGTAGTAGACCAAATATTAAAATATGGCAAATAATAAGTAAATTTTTTTAAAATTCAAAACATCATAAATGTTATGAATTTTAAAAGTGATTCTAAAGGTTGGGTGTTAATTTTTTTTTTGATAAAAAAGTATGTAAATTAACTTTAACTAGATATCTTTTGGCTGAAAATTTAAAATTTTCGATAAATTTCATTTCAATTTTTAACGAGCATTTTTATTTTTTTTTTAATATCATATAGGTATGTTAAACAAAAAGGAGAAATCAATCATAATGAAAAAAATTGAAAATTTAATTAATTATTCAAAAAATTGTTGATAAAAAATTTAAAAAATTAAAGAAACATAATTCTTTCCCATATTTTACAAAAAAAAAATATTATTTTGTTTACGATGAAATTTCAATAATTGGCTTCTAATTATTTTAAGTGTTTGAAAATTTTTGAATAAATTTAAAAATTAGCTACATAGACTCGAATAAAATTTCTAATGCTGATTCAGGTCGTGATCATGATTAAAAAATATTTAAATTAACCTTGGAAATTCTAAAACACGTAGTAACTAGATAACTAATCGACTGTGAAATAAAATTACAACGTGGCATCTAAATTTTCTTATTTTAATAACAAGTTAAGTCTTTAATTGTTTCAATACGTTTCATAAACTGAATTTTAATTATTTTTAAAATTTGAGTATAAATATTTCTTTAGGTATTTTTATTTATATACTTATTGCTATCCAAATTTAGGCTCAAGCCTTTTTTTGTTGTCAAGTAATTTTTTTGTTTGTAGCATTCATATACAAATTTAAGTGAGACTTAATTGATTAAATCAAATATTTTAACCAATTTTTTTTTAAAATATAAATTTTTTTATCTTTTATTTCAAGTCATGAGTGAAATAGTTTATTGTTTAATTTTTTAATTAGTTTAATTTTACATTTCGACAATTTTTTTCTATTTATATTTTATAATATTTAGTGCAGAAATAAATTAATTTTTTTTCTAATTTTAAACTTATTTACTATTATTTTAAAATAATCCTGATAAGAAATTGATTAAATTTTGGATTATTTTAAAATGTCTAATGCTAAACGTGTTAAAAAAAATGGTTCTAATTCTGAATTATTAATAGTTAAAAGCAAAGCAGAGATGAGCGTCAATGAAACTAACTCAAGTAAGCGAATTGCTACGAACATAACCTACCAGAAATCTACCATCACCAAAATGGACCGCTTGGCTACATTTTCTTCAAAAAACCAGAACGGCTGTACGGTTTGGTTTACTGGTTTATCATGTTCAGGCAAAACAACTCTCTCATTTGCTTTAGAAGAGCATCTAGTAAAAACACGTCATATATCAACGTATACTCTAGATGGCGACAATATTCGACATGGCCTCAACTCCAATCTTGGCTTTACCTCCGAAGATCGAACTGAAAACATTCGTAGAATTGGCGAAGTATCCAAGTTGTTTGCCGATTCAGGAATAGTTTGTCTATCCTCGTTCATCAGCCCATTTAAGGCAGTAAATTTAATTTTGAATTTTGTTTTTAATAGGGTATAAAGTTAAATTAAAATTCTCTTTTCAATTTACATAAAACATGCATTATTTAATTAGATGTTTCAAATTTTTTTTTGTTGGTATTTGTCATTTGTTATGAGATTTTTAGCAAAGTCTTTTAGAAATTAAAATTAAATAGCTTTTTAAAAATTTATTCAATAATAAAAAAAATGATTTTTCAATTTACAGAAATGACTTGAGGTATTGTGAAATTAAAATACAAATAAAAAAAAAATTCTTCATTTTTTGATAAATTAAAATTTATTAAAATAAAATATTTACTGCATAAAAGTGCAACATAGTTTGTTGCACCTTTTTGTATTTAAAATAAAAATTTTACTTTCATTTTTTTAGAAAATTAAATCAATAATCAATTAAAATCTTAATGATATTTTATTTTATTGTCTTTTTTTACATAACAAAAAATATTTTAAGTAAAATAGATGCTACACAAAGTAAATTGCACTTTTTTACAGCATTTTTTTAAGAATATTTTATTTTTACTAAATTTAAATGTTTCAAAAAAGGGATGAAATTTTATTTTATTTGTATTTGAATTTCACAATATCATGCATTTATTTTTTTTATATTATTAAACTATTTATTAACATCTTTTTCTAATGCTTCTTTTATCTTTGGAATAGCTGATTTATTTATTTTGAAGGCTTAAATTTTACACTTTTAATCTAAAGTTAGCTGTATAAACAAAAAATCTTTAAATGAAAAAAGTAAATCTTTAAAAATTATCAAACTTTTATTTTTTCCTTTCAATTGTAAAAACAGTGTGCTGTGCTTTCAATTGCGCTGGTTCCATACATTATATATTCACTTTAAGTTTTAAATAGAGTCTTTAATAAATATTTCTATCTTTTTTTTTTAATTATTTTAATTAATTATTATTATATTAATTAAAATAATTTACAATGCAAAAATAAAAAATTGAAAATTGAAATTAAACTTAAATCTAAAAGGATCGTCAAAGAGTAAGAGAAATTCACGAAAAGTCTGGTTTACCTTTTATAGAGGTATACGTCAAGGCTCCATTGGAAATTTGCGAGCAAAGAGATGTCAAAGGTCTGTATAAAAAAGCAAGATCTGGCCTTATAAAAGGTGAATAAACTAAATTTTAAAATAGAATTTAGAGTTTTACAAAATACTAATTTAGATTTTACTGCTATTCATTCAAAATACGACGAACCAGCTAATCCTGAATTAGTTTTAGAAACTTCAAAGTTATCAATTGCAGAGTGTGTTGAAAAAATAATAAACTACCTTGATAAAAATTCCATATTGACGAGTCCTAATGAAAAAGATGACTTAAAACAAAGAGAATTGTTTGTAAAGGCTGAAAATTCTGATCAGCTCAAATTGGAATGTTCCAATTTTTATCAAATGAACATTAACAAAGTTGAATTGCAATGGCTACAAGTGCTGAGTGAAGGCTGGGCTCATCCATTAAGAGGATTCATGAACGAAGATCAGTATTTACAAACATTACATTTTAATTGTATAAAGCAAAATAATCAAGTTTATAATCAATCAGTGCCAATCGTTCTAAGTTGTTCAGAGGCTGACAAACAAAATCTTTCGGGAAAAAAAGAACTAGCACTTAATTTCAATGAAAAGCTAGTTGCTTTTATGACAAATATAACTATTTTTCCACACCGCAAGGAAGAAAGATGTGCAAGACAATTTGGATTAGTGAATCCAAGACATCCATATCAGAAATATATTTTTGAAGAATGCGGAGATTGGTTAATAGGAGGCGATTTGCATGTTTTTGAAAGAGTCAAATGGGAAGATGGTCTCGATGATTATCGTTTGAGTCCACGTGAATTGAATGAAAAATTCCAGCAAATAAAAGCCGATGCTATTTTTGCATTTCAATTGAGAAATCCAATTCACAATGGGCATGCACTGTTGATGAGAGACACAAGGAAATTTTTGCTAAACAAAGGTTACAAAAATCCAGTCTTACTTTTGCATCCTTTGGGAGGTTGGACCAAAGATGACGATGCACCATTGCATGTAAGAATAGAACAGCATAAGGCAGTTCTAGAAGATGGTAACTATTTAGATGCCGATTCGACCATAATGGCTATTTTTCCATCACCCATGATGTATGCAGGACCGACTGAAGTTCAATGGCACGCTAAGACACGAATGAATGCAGGCGCTAATTTCTATATAGTTGGTCGTGATCCGGCTGGAATGCCCCATCCTGATACCAAAGTTGATCTCTATGATCCAACTCATGGCAGCAGAGTGCTTCAAATGGCCCCTGGTTTAGAAGATTTGAAGATAGTTCCATTTAAAGTAGCCGCTTACAACAAGAGTTTGAATCAAATGGATTATTTTGATCCCAACAACGCCTCCAATTATGAATTTATTTCAGGAACAAAGATGAGAAAGTTGGCTAGAGAAGGCGAATTGCCGCCAGATGGATTTATGGTCAGAAAGGCTTGGGACATTCTAGCGGGCTATTATAAAAGCTTAAATCAAAAATAATTCAAAATTTATCGAAAGACTAGATTATTTTTTTTTATTATATTGTTTTTATTTTTATTCGCTTTTATCATTTAGATAGATTCTTTATTAATTTTGAATAGATTTATTTTCCAATTAAAAATATTAAAAATAAACATTCAAATTTTTTTAAAGTTTTTAACTGATTTTTTTCAACTTTTTTTTAAAAAAAGAGTTTATTTGAAAAAAAAATTCCTAATTTAACCAAGTCAAGAATTATTTTATTTTTGAAATTAAAAAGTTGAGTTTGAATTTTCAAGATAATTTCTACTAATATGAAGTATTCATCATATAATTGCAATAAACATTAAAAGCAAAACATTTGTATCATATTTTGAAATTATGATGATTCAACAAAAGGTTAAATGGCCAAACAAAGAGAGAGCGCTTTAAATTGCATTCTGATTTTCACTGGTCCTAATTACTTTCATTAATACAATTTTACATTTTTCTTAATATGATTGTTATGATGTTTTTGAAGCTAAGACTCCATGATAGATGGCTAAAGACTAAAGACTAAAACGTAGTGGTTATTTTGAAAATTAACTTTTTTTTTTAATGGTAAACTTAAAAAATCCTAATATTTTTATTTTTTATTTTTTTTGAAAACACTAAATTGATATTTTGAAATATTTTTTTTAAGATTATTGGAAAATAACGTGATATGATAACTGAATAGTTAAATCCCTTTCCTTCTTACTTTATCTATTAAAGTTAAATAAATTTTAAATTTAAACACAAGAACTTTTCAAATTTTTTAATGTAAAAATAACATTTTGTGTTGAATTGTATACACTTATTGTAAATGGTTTTTTAGTTTTTGGTTAAAAATTAACAAGGAATTTCTTATTTCAAAGTTTAGTTTCTAATTAATTGAGCTTTAAAAAAAACGAATAATCATGTTAGTTGAAATAGATTTGTTTGTATTTATTAAAATTAAGATATTAATAATTTTTTTTTTTAAGAATAATAATTTTCATGGAAAACTTCATATTTTGTTTATAATAAGTGGATAATTAAATTTAAAAACCAGAAAAAATGTAATTAAAGTTTGCTGATCATAAAGTTTTCTGAATATTTTTTATCAAAATTTAAAAACAAATTATTTTTAACTTTAAAAATTTTTAAGTTCACAAAAATCAATAATGAATTAGATTTCTATCAATATTTTCAAGTAATATTTTAAGAGAATATTTTTTGATATTTTAATTAAGTAAATCAAAACTTTTTTGAATAAAATGTTTTTTTAACTTGAAAAAAAAAAATTGAAAAAAAATTTTCAGAGCTTTTCATACAAAAAAATTTAATTTATTTAAAATAAATGCTTTAAAAAGATGATTTATTGAATTAGAATTTTGTATATTAATTTTTTGATTAAAATTTTGTTTTATGATAGGCCTAATAAAATATTAATTTTTTCTTTTATAATTGTGAAATGAATAGAATTTTGAAAGTTTAACAATTTAAGCTTAAAATAACAAAAAAGTAATTTTAAATGCCCGAAATAGCGGGCATATGTCGATTTATGGAATAAATTGAAATCTTTGTATATTTAAGATTTATAATTAAGCTGAAATTTTTCAAACTGTAAATTTTTTTTAATTAAATGGTCTTTGTTGGCTTATTTTTGAAAAACAATATCTGAATTTTTAGCTCATAAACAAATATTTATAGATTTTCTATTAAAATAACCTAATTTCAACTAAATGAATTAGCTACAAAGCTCTTTAGAAGGATTTTAAGAAATTTTGATAAAAATTTCCGATCAGTTACTAAAAATTTTGAGCTCAAAATTTTTGAATTTTTTTTTTAACTTTTCCGTGTTTGACTTATTAAGTTGTGAACAATCAGAGTTGTTGTAATATAGGGCTAAATTTTCAATTTTTTTATTTACTAAGGCATTGGCCTAGTGAAGCATAGAAACGAGTTAGTTTATTTTCAGAGTGTTTATTTATGTATCAGGTCGTTAAAGTAGCCTTTTAGTGACTAAATTTATGGCATAATTTTGAAAAGTTCTCAAATCGAATTAAAAATGAAATCTATGAAACTTTGAGATTTAAACCGTAAATTAAGTAAATAAAATTTTGAAAAAATTTTCAGGGGTTTTGTAAAAACTCTCTAAAAAAATTGTTTTTTAACTATTGAGGGTAATTAAATACTTCAGAGCTAAACCTACAAAACAAACAAAAACTATTCTATGGTTTTTTTTATTTTTAAATTAAAACAAAAATGGTTGTCCACAATTTATTTTTGCCAAAATCTTTGCTCCATTCAAGAAAATATCAACTAAAACGTGACTATTTTAAGATTTCTGGAAAATGAAATTTTCAATTTAAAAAATAAAAAATCTAAATTTTATTTCAAAAGACTGGAATATGGCTATTGGGAATTGAAAAATAAACATTTATCGCAATAAATTTTTTTTTTGTTATCACTTGATCATAAATAATGAAAAATAAGAGTTATGAAAATTTCTTGAAGCATTAGATTAATGATGTAACAGTATTAGTATATAATAAGGTAAAAAAAATCTGGTTACCATAGCAACCACGTTGATTTTTTATTTTAATAAAATTTAAGTTTTAATTTTCAAATCACGGAGGAGTCTTTTAATTTTCTGAAATTTAATTTTATTCCCCCTAATTTTGGAAAAACTCAAAATTATGTAACTTTTAAATTGTGAAAATTTTTGTTTTTTTTTTTTTTTTAATGTACTTTATTATTTAGAAAATAACTATTTTTCGTAGCTTTAAAATAATGGAAAAACTTTCATTGCGTGCTTACAAATGCATAGTTGAGCTCACTCTACACGAATTGACTGCACCTGGGGTTCGTTTGGCCAACAAAGACGATTTGTATGTAAATGTGTGTCTATTGGGTCAACAAAGACGAACACGTCTAGTCCAACCAGTCTTTCCATTAAAATTTTCAGCCTACTTGGCTTTTGAAAAAACATTTAGATATGCCCGTGATCAAGAGGATGTGGCCAATTTTTTGGATGATCTCAATGTCCTAGTAGAACTTATTCAGTTAAGTCGGACCGGAAATAATGAAGTTCTAGCTTGGTATGAATCAAATGCCAGAGAGTTTCTTTACCCTGATGAAAACGCGGGCACCAACTATGATAGCCCTCAGCGCGGCGTCTTCATGACTAGAAATGATAACTTTCCAGTTAAGCCTTTTTAACTAAAATTAAAAAATACAATTAATAATCTATTTTTTTTATAATTAGGGCACTATTTCTCCACAAATTATTTTTTGTACATCAATCACCATTGCTGAGACTCAGACACCATCGCTAGACATTCTACGCGAATACGAAAACAGATTTGTTCCTGATCCTGTGTTGGAAAAAGCACCAAAAAAGACAAAAAAATCCAGACGAAAATCCAAAAATTCAGAATTCATGGGTCGCGAAAATTTTGCCAATCACACAATTTCCTCAGCAATTAAAGCCGACTACACTTTACCAGATGTAAGACAAAAACTCGAAGAATTAAATCGATCTGTCCAGAAGACAAAAATTGTCAAGACAGCTCAGGGAGTAAAATCGGCGAATATTTTTCGAAGCAGATCGTTTAGACCATTTGTGGTACGCAAAGCTGATGAAACTAACATTCTACGCAAACCAGAATCACATGACGTTTTGCACGATGGTCTCATTTTGACAAGAAAAAGTCCGAAAAGAATTTTTGAATCAAAAAAATCTAGATCTCGACCAAGATCTAGATCGGCTTCTGTTCAATCAAGAATGACCAGATCGCTCAGTCCAATTAGCTTTAACAAAAGTTTGAATGAAAATCTTGCCATAGAAAATTACAGACCTCTGAGCAGAAAATCAAGCCAAAATTTACAAGAGTTAAAAGATGAAAATTTTGAACATTCTCACTCAAGTTTTAAAAATAATTGTGAGGTTTGTTTGGATCATGACATTAGAAATCAAATTCAAACAAGAGTTAACCGTTTGAATATGAACACTGATCCAGTTTTTTACAGAGCTAAATCGCCTTTTAATGAAACAACTAGATTCAATTCGAACGATTTGGTAAGAGCTTCTTTTTTAGAACAGTACGAGAACAAACCATTCAAAGAAGCTCATGACGCAACAGAAAAAATGCTCGCTAAAGAAAGAAAGGGCTCGAATAAGTATCCAAGAAACGAGTCGATGTCAAGCTATTCTCCTCCTAAAAACAAAATAGATTGGCAGTATTCAAGATATTATCCTTGGTTGTTTAATTACACTGAGTATTTAAGGCAATTGGAAGAAGAACTATACAGACTGAAGCAGCGAAGCAAAAATTTAAGAGTTTATTAATTAATAAGCATTTTAAATTTAGATTTTAATCTAGAGCTAGTTTTGATTTAAGTCTATTTATCGATATGAAATTATATTTTTTTTAAATAAAATTTTTTTATAAAATAAAATTTTTCTTTGACTTCAACGATGACTTTAAGTAAAAGTAGTTATTACTGCAACATGGAACTAGTTCAAGCAAAGCTCTAATTAGCAATAGCAGAATCCCAGATTCATTGTGCTTCGCTATCCAAGTGTCAATCTTCGTTTTAAAGCTGTTTAGATTAATAAAACTCACAATTTCTTTTGAAAACTTATTCCAGACACCAACATCTCTGTTTGTAAATCTTATACTACAATTTCTTAATCTTTCTCGCACTAATTTCTTCTATGATTATACTTTCTGGTGTCAGACCTGGTATTTAAGCTGAATTTTATGCCTTTTCTAAAATTCACAATCTACATTTTGTTCACTAATTTGAACATTTGGTATAGATCTCCACTATTTCGATCTAGTTTAATCTTTTTCTAAATATGGACACCATGAGCTGATAGCATATTCCAAATAAAGTCTGACTAGTGAACAGTATCCTAGCCTAAGTGTTTTTTTTTCGTTGGAAATTTAAAAGATCAATGGATCATACTCAAGATACAGTTGGCTCTTGCGCTCACATTTTTTTTTGAAAATCCCATTTCAAATTGCTTTGGATAAAAATACCTAAATCTCTGTCACAAACGGAATTGTAGAGCGAAAGAATAACCGAATTTTGTGTTCATGTTGTTAACATGTAAAACTTGACATCCATCAATGCTCAATAAAATAGACCAGTCCCTTGACCATCAACATAAAGGCTATCTATATTCACTTGTTGACTAAGGATAAAACTGAAACTCTTGATAATAGATATAATTTTTGTGTCATCTGCATAAGCTTCACATTTATTTTATCGATAATATCTAAGATGGCATTAATGTAAAATAACAAAAAGTAATGGCCCAAGTACGGAACCCTGAGTAACTCCGATTATCATATCTACTCAATTTGAACATGTTTCACCAAAAACCGTTAAGTTCTGTACTTCAAAAAAGATGAAATCAATTTTATCACTCGATTACTTGTGGAAAAGTATTATTAAAAATTATTACATTATGTAAAATATTAGAAGAGAAAAATTTAAGTAATATTTCTTTGATGGACATCATAACTGAATATTGTTGTCAAATAAAAAAAAGAACAGCTACTACATTATTTATTGACTTGAGAAAGGTTTTGATATTATCAAGTCAAATTTATTTTTAAATTTTTTCATTTAAGTTTTGACAATTTTTCTTTAGGTCTTCTTTTTAACTCTCTTTTGCGGAATTTAGTTCAATTTAAAAAGAACAAAATGTCACAATTCTTTATAATATTTTATTTAAAGATCAAAAACAAATTCTGAAAATACAACATAATTCAATATTCATGATTGCATTATTAAGAGTATTTTGGCAAAACTCTGCAAATTTAGCATGATGTAAATTTTGAAAAATTTGACTGGAGTGCATTTTGCAGAGATTTTGCACATCAGAAGAAGACTTAAACAATTGATTCAACTTAATTTGTACCAAATGACACGAAACCTTTAAAATTTGTTTTCTAGCAAACAAATTTTTCTTGTCTTAGTAAGTTAAAATATACCTCTTCATAATTTATTCAGTAAGGTTCAGAAAGAATAGTTTTTTTATTTTTTAAAAAACAATAAATTAGAAAAAAATAAATTTCTATAAAATCTAGTTGAAGCATACAAATATTTTTTCTCTTAACACAGATAAATGAAAACTGCTTTTTTTTTCAATTCAAACTCTCAAAATGATAATTTAGAAGAAAAAATAAAAATTTGATAATTTTGGTTGATTTTTTTTTTTAAATTATGATAAATTCAAATTAGCAAAAACGGATTGTTTTTTATGCTAAGAAATGCTAATTTTGATTTCAAAAATTTTAAAAATAACTACTTTCTTTTTAATTTCAATATTTCTTAAATGACAAAAATTAGAATAGAAAAAATGTTTTCTTTTTGAAAGTTTAACAGAAACAAAAGATACAATATCTAATCAATTTTCATAATTTCATAATTAATGACTAACAATTAAATAAAAAAATGGATAATTTCAAAATTATTTAAATGAAAAAATGAATAAATATAAATTTTTTATTAAATTGTTTTTAAAAAAATTAGAACAAAATGGGAAATACACCTACAGTAAATTTAATAAACCAAGATCAATTGAAAATGAGCTACTTTTCAGTTCAAATGTCTAGCTCAGATCGGTTCAGACTTATTTTAGCACCAGATGAAATAAAACAAGTTACAAAAAGTGTTCTAAATTCAACTTGGCCAGTTCAGGATGAGAATCATCAAGTTGGCTTTGTTGAATTCAAGTTAAAGGGTTCACCTTGGTATAATTATGGCGAAGATGATTTACAAGTCAAGTATTTTCTTTGCTCACTTTTAAAAGCTTATTATCAAATTGGATGGCATCTAAAAGCTTCGACTGATTTGGAGCGCAATAGCAATGAAACAGATGTTTTATTTTTTCAAAGAATGGCGCCTGTTGAAAGTTCTGTTATTTGCTTAAGCTTAAATTCAAGCGATAAAATTCGTGTACTAAGCCCAGAGAATTTACATCAAGTAATAAAAGATAGTGTACTAAGCTGTTGGCCTAAAGGTATTCAACGAGAGAGAATGTTTGGTCTAAGCTATGAAATAAAGCTTAATGGAAATCCTTGGACTGATTGGTCTCGTGATAGCTCGGACTCGTACAATATTCCAATATTGGTTCTAGAATTAATGAAAAATCTATTTAAAAGTGGCTTTTTGTTTGTGGGAGCTATTGATTCTGGCAAACGACAATCGAGTCTTAATGCTCTCTATTTCAGATATGCACCTGATCAAATAAATAAAATGGACATTGAAAATACGCGTTTTTTCGCTCTTACTTTGAACAAGTCTGATAGAATTCGATTGCACAAGAGTGATCAAGACTTGAATGCTTTAATTTCGAATCAAAGCTATGGTATATATAGTTTGTGGTCAAGAGGAATACAAAGAGAATCAATGATTGATCACGCATTGGAATTTAAACTTGCTGGTAACCCATGGGACAGTCATGCATCTGAAGCTGTTGAATCGAGACTTTTATTAAACAATTTGTTTAATCTTTTTGCTCGCTATGGATGGACTTTGTATGCAACTTGTGACTTGACTAAAGATATTTCAAACAAAAGCACTTTTTTCTTTCGAACTAAACCAATAGAGCCCAGGAATTTGGTCAATTTTTGCATAAGTTTAAATGAATCAGACAAAATTCGTCTCATAAACGGAGATTCTAATCTAGCTAGCGATTTAAAAGAAGGTGTTCTAAGTGGATGGCATAAAGGAATTCAAAAGGAGTCTGATTATTATGGTTCATACCAAATTAAACTATCAGGTTATCCTTTTTCAACTTTTGGTTCAGATAAAGTTTACACATGTGCAATGATGACTCTTATTCTAAATAATTTGGAGAGACGAGGGTTTAAACTTTTATGCAGTGCTGATGTCAGTCAAAAGTATTATTGTGATAAAAACAATTATTTTCCAACTGATTTGCACTCTTGGTTTTTTGAAAACTAAAAACATTTTATTTTAAAGAAAAATTTTAAGAATTTTTTTACTAGAAATTTTTTATCTATTTAATAAAATTTTGACCGAATCTTTTAAATTAATTTTATATGTTTCATTTTAATTTTATAAGTTTATATGTATTTTCAAAGAAATATCAAATAATTATATGAAAGTGTTTTATGCTGTACTTGACATAAGAGCCATTTTCTTTTATTAATTTTCCTTGCATTGTGGTATCAGAAGAAATTAGTTGTATTTAGCCAATAAAAAGGAAATGATCAATAATTTAAAGACTTGCTTGATTTTTTTTGCTAGATACTATCAAAAAAGTTACTAACTTTTTTAAAATAATTTAAATTTTCAAGTAGAATTTTTAGAAAATCAAATCTCAAGTTTAAATAATTTCAAAAAATCATGCTTTTTATTTTCTTTTTGATAGCAACAACAAGTAATGGCAATTTTCAAGAATGGAAAGAGAGACGCTGATTTGAATGAGGTCTTTTCTTATTGAGAATATAAAAATTTTTGAACAATCGAACCAGAACAAAAGTATCGGTTTCTAGTAAAAATTAGCATAATTAAAATATAAAATTTTTTAAAAATAAATTCATCGATATTTTTTCAAAATAATTTGATTTTTAGCTTCAGTAATAATATATTGATTTTCAGTTAATTTCAGAATACGTTTGAATTATGTTTCCTTCATAGATATAATTAAATTTAGTAGAAAAATTCAATTTATTTTTTAATTAGTTAATTTTTCATTTAACATTCACATTTTTTTTGCGTCTGCATCGTTTAACGGATGAGTTATCTTAAAATTAATAGTTTTTTGGGCTTACAATTTTTAAAATATGACCCACTTAAATGAGACAAGTTTTTCTCTACAACACAGTATATGGAAATCTGCACTCCAAAAATCACACAGCTAAATCAACAGAGAATTTTTTACGGGAAAGAAATAATAATAATGTTGAAGACTCAATCGTGGGTGATTGGTCTCACAGGTTTATTAAATGAAGTTTTGGTTACTGTTACGGTTTGGGGGTTTTTAATAAAATTACGGTTTTATATTTTAAACTTTTTATTCGAGACAATTAAATTTAACAAGAGAGAGAATATATCAATTAAACAAAAATTACAAAATATTAGTAACAATTTATCACTTGTCCTTGACATAAGTAAAGTACTAGTGATACTGAGTGAGGAGTTACGAATTAAGTCCGCAACAATAATTATGTATAAATATAAATAAATAAATTAAGTTCCAGAAATTCGTATTTTTTTAGTAATCATATTCATAAACTTGAATATATGTTTTTTTCCTTTATATCTAAAAATTTAAAATGCCTTCACGAACGTCAATAAATAGCTCAAAAATTTGCTTATTTTTAAAATTGACTAATTTTTGTAAAGATCAACTAGATGTAAGCAAATTCAACTAAGATAAAAAATAGTTCTATATTACTAAAAGATATGTTAAACTGGCTATAAAATTTTTAGATTTTTTTTAAATTTTTGAATAAAGAAATAAAAAAATTATCTTAAAACACTTCAGACCAAGACACTAATCCAACGTTTAATAAGTTTAGATTATTGTATAAATTCAACTTATTCAACTAAACTAACAGAGAAATGTCTATCTTGAAATAAGTAAATTATCATTCAAATTTAATTAAAATATTTCAAATTAAAATAAAATCACTTGATTTTGAGAGTTCATTTTTTTCTTTCTTTCAATAGTTAAAATTGCCACGCTCTATTTTTGAAGAATGTAGAAAATTTTATGCTTTTTCAGAATATATATATATGATTTTTAAGAAATTTTGAAGATAATTGATTAAATTTCAAGGTCTTAAAGACTTACAAGATTTTAAAGGGTTAGTTTTTTCTAGAGGTCTGAATTAAAAATTGTTTTTTTTTTATCCTTTCACAAAAAATGAAATTTAATCCATCAAATTTATTATGATTTTTTTATTTAAAAGGATGCAAATTAGTGTTGATAATCGATAATAAATAATTGAATCAATAGACAGATTTATTGTCTTGACAACTATTAAAAAACAAATATAAAAAAGACCATTTCTTTCAATTAACTAATTTAGTGCATTTATTTTGGTTTTTGATTTTACAGCGTCTTATTTAACTGAAACGCTTTTCCTTGGACGAACTCGGTTTCTTTTTTGAGATAAATTAGGGTCAGTAGTCGATTGAACCCTAAAAATGTGCTAGTTACAACTGTGTTGACTAGTATTGTAATTGGAGTATCTGACTGAGTTGAAGTTGTTGTTGATTTCCATAATTTTATGTGAGTGACTCCATTTTCTGAATTCATCGAAGGAATAATTTTTGCTTCTTTTGCACTCCAAATTACGTTTTCTATCGTGCTATCTTTAAGCTCGTTCACTCATTCGACAAATGACTCATAAGTTTTGAACGGGTCAGAAATAATCAAGTATGCTTTTTGTGATAATTAAAAATTGAAATAAAATTTGGAAATTGCGGCGTTAAAACCAAATATACATGATTTACTGATCTTTATTGAAAAAAAATTTAACACTTTTTTAAAAAAGAAAAATTAATGAAAAAATGAAGATATTTTAGAGAAAATTGGTAATTGAAATTGACAGGAGTCGTTTCCTGAGATACTTGGGTGTTCGTTTCAGACCTTTGTGATGAAAATCCGACTTAAAATTCAAATAATTTCAACAAAAAATATTAAACATTTTATTTTTGAATAAAATAGTCAGTAGAGCTTTAGATGCATTTTAAAAAACATGTACAATAAAATATTTGAAATTTTTTGTTTTGACCTTGAATTAATATGACGATATTAGTTTCAATTTATAAATTTTCAGACTTTGGAGAAAGAATTTTAGGTTGCTTTAAAGGACCCAAATTTGATGACCATAAAGCTGATATTTAGTTCTTTTGGCATTGTAAAGGAAATCGAAATACAAATTATACATATTTCAATAAACAACATAAGAGGAACATTTTTGCCATACGATAATTAATGGTCAAGCGCATATTTACACAGGTATAGAGCACTATACCCCATTAACTATCATTACCATAGCACTAGATTGCATTTTTGAAAATAATGTAATTGCAATTTCTTTTTTTTTGTTGAAAAGAAAATCGCAACGTATGTTTTGTACTTAAGTTTTGCCACAATAATTTTTTCCTATCATCCAAATGTTAGAGGTTAGCGAATTGCCCATTGATAAATTTATTGCCACTAATCTTTATTGCGAATATTCAACATGCTTTTATGCAATTTTGTGTCAAATATAATTCTATTTTAAAAAAAGACAAAAATAAAATATCACTTTATTTTATCACAGAAATGTTTATTAATTTACTTGTAAAATTATACCTAAAAATCAAACTTATTTATGGTTACCCTATTTTACAATTCTATGAAGCTATGTAAGAACTTTAGAATAGATTAAGCTTTCTCTGCCATGATACACCAATCGATTCAGCATTTCGCATAACTATTGTCTAATTTCTGTTGAACTGCTCCACTCAATTTATTTATTTGTTTTCTGTACCGAGCTAGTGCTCCTTTAGATTAAAAAAAAAATATATAAATTTAAAATAATAAAAATAAAATATTGCAAATATGATTTAAAAAGAAAAAAAATAGATAGATTAAATAAAGAGCAGCATGATAGATATGTTTAATTATCTGATTGCTAAGGAAAAAAGGATGAAATAGTTAAGTAGCAATTACACAGTCGAGTAGGATATTCGATATATCGTGACTCAAAACCTTCCTTATATACTTCCACAAGTCTGACAGCCAACGGAATAGAACCTGCCCTGACTCAATCCTGCCCTAACTTATCTCTCACTCAACTCAAAAAGTCGATTCGAGACTGTTAGTAGTTAAGGTTTGTTAAAGGTCTCGTGATTATTTATGTTTGAGGGAGTATCATATCTTAGATTCAGAATATATCGGACTTGTGAATTTTGAATTACATGTAGTTTTTTATGTTGGTTTATCAAAATGAATTTAAACAGGGAAAGGAATAGTCTAAAATTGACCCTATCAAGAATTTGTATAGGTTATCCAGTGTTTTCGGTTTCAGACCCCATTTTTTATTTGATAGATATTTTATTAAGTCTTGAATTACGGCGTTATTTTAAATCATCTATCATTGAGCTAAATGTAAGTTTTGAGTCTAGCGTAATGCCTAAGAACTTTACTTTTTCGTCACGAGTTATGTTGTTATTTAGTTGCATTGTAAATTTAAAGTAACATAAAAAATGTAATATTCTCCCAGATTTTGATGGATTTTAGATTTTTTTCAAAGATCATGTAACATGACTTTTCAACAAAAATTTTCATTTTCCATTTGAAAATCCATCTCTCAACTTCTTTAAGATATTTATTTATCGTATTATCGAGATTTACCTCTATATTTAAAAATGAAAAAAGTTGCCAAATCGTCGGCAAAAAGAAGAGAGTATTGGCTATTTGGTAGATTCGGATTCTATTTCTTGCGATTCCGATTCTGATTGTCACTTGATTTGTATTCTTGTTTGTACCTGAGTAAAAGTTGTTTTTAGTGACTTTTTAGCTTCGGTTTTTGGCTTTTCAACATTTGAACAGTACAGTTTGTAGTCAACTTTTGCCCGTTCAATACCATTATTTCTCTCAACTAATGAACATTTTTCAGTTAAGTGTCCATTTTGATTGCAGCTCCTGTAGGCTTGTTTCTTAACGAGTTATTTCGGAATAATGGACTTTCCTCATTACAGAAAAAGCATTTTTGTTTTTGTCTAGCAATTGATATAGCCAATCTATTCAAATGTCTTCTGGCTTGCAACATCTCAAACACTGCTTCACCAAAGTGAATTAAAAAACATGCTTTCTTCACCAGCTCATCAATCGCCTCAAATTTCTTCGCCACATTTGTGATCATAAAATATCTTAATCATATTTTTTAAGTAATCTATATAATCTTTACTAGTTTGCCACCTTTTAGAACAATACCGGATTCGGTGACGGTCAATTCACCTTGGATTTTTAAGAATATCTTTAATTCTGGGCTATTGTCTTTTGAACCCAGTATAATCATATCAATTACTTTTTGCAAAACTGTATCAGACTGTGTTTGTCTTTGTATGTCATCAATACTGACGGCCTCTGATTCCAAGAAGTTCACGTACTCTCCTGCTTGATTACGAACAGGTGGATGCTCAACGGGATTACGTGACAAGAAATCTGCTGGATTTGTGTTGGATTCTAAAGTCATATTGGCTTTAGCGGAGACACCATCTTTGGATTCGAGCAGAATGAAGCCCAGCGACTCAACGAACAAAGAACTGTCAAAAACTCGTAAATAGCGTTTATAAAGAGCTAAGCATCGCCATATTGGATGATTAGAAATATTTTTTGTTTTGCTGGTAATTAATTGCAACGAAATGCTGGATATTTTACAAGAAAAATGTCCAGAAAATATTCGTTTTGTTGGATATGAAAAGTTTACTAAAAAAATTCTTATGTGGATAGCAATTTTTTGGAATCTTGAAAGCTTTTTTTCGCTTGTCCAAATCAATTGCTTTATATTCAAGGATTTATATTAAAGAATGCTAGGAAAACCGACTTCTCCAATTCATTGAAAAGCATCACAATGACTATAATTATTTGTTTTGGCTTGATAAAACAATTTCCATATGTCTGCTGAGACGATCTCTTGTATGAATGAAATGGTTTATTATACACCAAAAAACATTAATCCTCTAAATGTTCCACAAGCAAGATCAATAGAGGACTTTTGGGATATCGTGGTACAGAATGTCTATGAAGTAGATTGGGAAGCAACAACAGAACAACAATTAATTCGACGCAATGAATCATTTTAAAAAAAATTGGTTCAAACTTTTTACAATCACTGGTAATTTTGGGTATTGTGTATTAAGACAAAATTGAGCTGAAAACGGTGTGTTGTCTCCATACAAAAAATCATTTATAACAGATAATAAAATAAGGATTAAATATAAAAAAAAATTTATTATTTTCGCAACTTCACAAAACATATGTTAGACCGCATCTATAATACTGTGTAAATGTCTGGAATCCTTATTTAAAATAAGATATAACAAAGTCCAACAAAAAAACTTGTTCTAAAAATAAGAATTTTGAATTAATATGTCGGTAGAAATCAATTATTTTAACTCTTAATTATTAATCATTAACATTGTTGTTCACAGTTCTTCTATTCAGACAACCTGGCTGTCAAAGTAGCTAAATGCTAAAGACGAATTGTTTTATTTTTTAAAAAAATATTTGATAACTTAAAATTAAATTAGAATTTAAAATAGAATTTTTAAAGAAAAAATCATAATTTGTATTTTTTTGGATAAATTTTTATCTTTAATTATTATGAATGCTCAAAGTTCTTTATTTTTTCGAATTGATAAATACAGTATGTTGCAAAAGTTTAGAAATTAATTATTTTATTTATCTAAATTTTTTTATAAATTGAATTTTA
>PJRA01000428.1:827806-841861 GCA_016987375.1 Brachionus koreanus
AGTCATGCATCTGAAGCTGTTGAATCGAGACTTTTATTAAACAATTTGTTTAATCTTTTTGCTCGCTATGGATGGACTTTGTATGCAACTTGTGACTTGACTAAAGATATTTCAAACAAAAGCACTTTTTTCTTTAGAACTAAACCAATAGAGCCCAGGAATTTGGTCAATTTTTGCATAAGTTTAAATGAATCAGACAAAATTCGTCTCATAAACGGAGATTCTAATCTAGCTAGCGATTTAAAAGAAGGTGTTCTAAGTGGATGGCATAAAGGAATTCAAAAGGAGTCTGATTATTATGGTTCGTACCAAATTAAACTATCAGGTTATCCTTTTTCATCTTTTGGTTCAGATAAAGTTTACACATGTGCAATGATGACTCTTATTCTAAATAATTTGGAGAGACGAGGATTTAAACTTTTATGCAGTGCTGATCTCAGTCAAAAGTATTGTAGTAATAAGAACAATAATTATCCAACTGATTTACATACATGGTTTTTTGAAAACTAGAGAATTTTCATCTAAAAATAATTGAATGTTTTTTGATACCAGTCTTTTTTTTCTTAATTGTATTTTTATTTGGCAAAAAATTTTGATTAATTTTAATTATTTGAATCTTGAAATAAATTTTGAATTATTTTGTTTGTTGATATTATGAAAATTTTTATTTAAAAAAGCTTACTTTTTATTTAAAAGAATTAAATGTTAACAATTAATGAAATATCAATCTTTTTTCAAAAAGAGATTTTTTATTGATCGCCATCATTAGCTAGGATTTTTAAAAAATGAATAAATCGCTTAGCATGGCTCAGTTCTCTAGTTTTGGTTTATTTTTTCGATTTACTGCACATCATCACACTCTTTTTACCCGGCACACTCTCGAATAAGTTGCTAACTCTGAAAGCCAATACAAAGATCTTAAAATAATTTCCTTGATGACTACACCAGTGATCTAAAATTAGATTAATTTTTTTAAATATAACTTCATGGTCACTTAATAATTAAGTTCTTATTGCCATTTTTGAGGTAAAAAATGGACTGTAGAGTTTTAAAAGGATTAGTCTCAATTATAAGGGCTAAATTATCATGTTTTTATAGGTTTAAGACTTAAAAAGGAAACGATGACTTAAAAGCAAATATGTCAATTTTTGGCGAAAAATTTTCATAATTAAAATTTTTATAAAAATTTTTTTTTTACTAAAATTATTTATTGATATTTTTTCAAAATAATTTGACTGTTAACTTGAATAAACCTTATATTTTTTTTTTAATTCTTGAAAAACAAAATCAAATTGTGTAGAAAAATTCAGTTTATTTTAGATTTGTTAATTTCTCACTCAACATCCACAATTTTTTGGCATCTGCATCGTTTAACGCATGAGGTAGTAGTTTTTTGGGCTTACAATCTTTAAAATATGACCCACTTAAATGCGAAAAGTTTTTCTCTACAGCACAGTATATGGAAGTCTGCGCCCCTTCTTCGGTATTTTTTAAAAACCACATGGCCCATGGATATAAAGTGTATATGAAAAAATAAGCTTTCCATCCATAAGTTTCAGCCAAATAACGTCCTGCTTCTGATCGAATAGCACCTGGATGCACTGAATAAGTTGTGACATTAGTTTCTTTCAATTTTTTAGCTAATTCCCTCGTGAACAATACAATTACTAATTTTGAATTGCAGTAAGCACTAATAGGGCCGTATGATTTTTCAGAATTTACATTTTCCCAGTTAATCTTTCCAAACATATAGGCAATCGATGCCACGTTAACTATTCTTGAGAAAGGTGATTTTTTAATTTTTTCAAGAAGCAAATTTGTCAATAAAAAGTGCCCAAGATAATTAACACCGAACTGCAGTTCGTAGCCATCTTTAGTTTTCCATTTTGGACAAACAGTGATACCCGCATTGTTAATTAAAATGTCGATTCTGTCCTCTTTTTCGTTTATTTTTGAGCAAAACTTTCGAATAGATTCGAATGAGGCTAGGTCTAATAATTCTATAGTAACATTTCCGTTTCCTGTCTCTTTACGTATCTGATCAGCGGCATTGGATGCTTTCTCCAAATTCCTACACGCCATTATCACTCTTGCCCCTCTTCGTGCCATATCCATCGCTGTTTCTTTGCCTATGCCAGTACTAGAACCGGTGACAATTACAGTTTTGCCATCAAGTCTCACATCTGATTTGCATCGACCACCAGAGAAATAAAATTTTCTTGTCAAATAGATAAAACCACCAATGGGTGTTAAATAGAAGAGAATACATGCCAAGTCTTTGGTAGACTTAGAAAATAATTTTGATTTAATTTTTTTTAAGTCAAACATTTAAGCACAATTTTTATTTTAAAATATTTAAATTAAGAATTTTTTCTAAATAATTTCTTAAAAATAGCATAAAATAAACAAAAAAGTTTTATAAATAAAATTTATTTAAATAAAATATTTTTTTCTAAAATAGACATTTGTGAAATGTCTAGATTTAATTGTTTAACTTATCAGCTGAGAAGAGTTCATGTTTTTTATAAAAAGCACAACTCGGAAAGTTACAAACATTTGACAAAAATTTTCGATAAGAAAAAACAAGAATTTGATTTAGAACTGGAACATCTTGAGAAAAGAATCGAAGATTTGGAAGAATATAGAAGAAAAACAGATTTTTTTATAAAAAAAAGCTATCAAAATGTTGTAGACGATGTTTGTAAAAGACGAAATGATATTGAAAAGAAAATTCATGACCATTATTTAGTTTTAATGGATAAAATAGCCAAAAATAAAGAGGATAAAAAAAAAAAATTTAATCAAATGGTTGAACAAATAGATGCTTTTCAAATTCATGTGGATAAATTTGATGAAAAATTCACTCTTGATGAAAAATTCGAGTTGTTTAAAAAAAATCTTGGTGATGTGAAATCAAAAGACAAGCTGGTTGAATCAGCTATTAATGATTTAACCAGAGAGGATTTCATCTTTAAATATTCTGATTCCAGTATAAGCCAAGTATTTGGTGAACTTGTAGAAAGTAAACAAAAAAAAGTGCTTGTAGAAGTCAACAATATTTTGAGAGACAATTCACTAAACGAAAATTTATCTCATCTTGATGAAATAAATGATTTGATATTGATCAATGATACAAAATTACTCAGCGCATCTAAAGACGGATCTGTGAAGCTATGGGACACTGTAACCAAGACATGTGTAAGAAAATTTATCGTATTTGATCATCTAAATTCCATAACATGTCTTTGTGTGCTCAATAATGACATTTTAGCAACTGGTTCTTTTGATAAAAAGATTAGACTATGGAACATAAAGAATGGAGAATGCACAAAAAGTATAAACGCTCATAGTGATTCAGTAACATGCTTAAGACTCTTGAAATCTGGACTCATGATCAGTGGATCATCGGACTGTACACTCAAGTTATGGAATCATTTCTCGGGAGAATGTTCAGTTATATTTCGAGGCCACTCAAATGCAATAAATTGTGTTGAAGAAACGAAAGACGAAAAAATACTAAGTGGTTCATCAGACTGTCAAATTAGATTGTGGGATCAATCGGGAAAATGTCTAAGAGTATTAAATGAACATCATGATTATGTACTTTGTATCAAAGTCTTGGAAAATAACAAACTAGCCAGCGGTTCTAAGGACAAACTAGTCAAAATTTGGAATGTTGAATCAGGGGAATGTGAAAAAACACTCAAAGGACACATGGAACCGGTCTCTTGCATATGGCCATTAAAAAATGACAAAATAATGAGTGGTTCATGGGATGGAACAATTAAAATATGGGATCTAGCATCAGGCACAAGCATTAAAACTATCAAAGTTCATCAGCATCAAATTAATTGCCTGCAAGTTGATATAAATGGCAACATTTTTACAGGATCCAGTGACAAAACTATCAAAATAATTCATTACGATGCATAACATAATCAGATCTAACCTAGATGGAAAGAATTTTATTATTTTTTTTAAATAAATTCTTTAATTAACTATTGATTAATTTAAAAGTAATTTTTAAAAAATGCACATTATTGCATTATTCATTACTTAAATGAATTTTTTGGTTGAATTTTTTTAAATTACAAAAACAATAAATTCATAATTGAAATTTTATTTTCAAGTATACCGTCTTAATAAAATTTTATTATTTTAGATGTGAAAATAAATATTGATATAAAAAACTTATGAAGAAAATTGAAAAAAAATATTCTCAAGCCTTAGTTTACACACTGTTAACCCTGTTTTTTGAATTTAATAGAAAAATTTTAAATAAATTCAAAAAGGGTTGCTTTAGCTACCTTTTACAACCTCTTTTAAAAAAAAAACTGATTATTTTTAATTTTTTTTATTCTATTATAAAATTAAAATACAAAGAAAAGAAGTAACAAAAAGTGACAACAAAAAAAAAACTCTCTGAAAAAATACTGTTCTCTGAAACAAACTTAACTGATGCATTTGGCAAATTAAACTAAAAAAAAAGTTGTAAATAATTGGTAAAAAGTCTAATTTTTAATTTGATATAATTTTAATGATCATTGAAGAAAGATTTAAAATCCAAAGCATAAGATTGCCTCTTGTTTTATAAAATGTCTGTTTTTAAAATATAATTTATGAAATTCAAATTAGAATATTCCTAGCATCAACAAAAGCCTTAAATTTCAATTATATAATTTAATTAAAAAAAAAAAAACATAAAAGAAATCTAAGGAGCTAGATAATAGTTATTGTTCAAAAAATGTATTAGATCGCAAAAAACTCAAACAGCTAAAGTCAAGATTAGTTCATCGAACCACAGCAAATTAAAAAAAAAAGTAGGAAAAAAGGTAAACTAAACATCCATATCTGTATCTACATGATCATTCAAAATAAGAAGTATTAAATCATCAGAGATTCAACAAAAAGTAAAATCATTGAATATGAAGGGTTAATCAATATTTTAAAATTTTAAATTTAAGAATTTAATAAAAAAACTTTGATTTTTGTTTTTGTTCAAGCTCGATATAAATTGTATTAGTTTTTTAATTTATGAACCTATTTATAAAAAAAATACTTTTGTTTTTTACTTCAGTAATTTTTTTTTGATTTTAATTTTAATAACATTAATAATTACTTACCTTTGCTTTAGGTCTAAAGCTAGTTCTTTAAAAAAGAATATGCATTAAAAGATTAAATTTTGGGTGATACATGCTATGAATCAAATGATACATTTTGTGTTAAAAAAATAAAAATAAGTAATATTAAAATAAAATTTAAATTAAAATTTTTGTTTTTTGTTCTACTATACAGTGCCCATTTTTAAGTCCAACTTCTAGACATACAGAAGGAAAAAACAAAAATAAAAAAAAATTTTTTGTATCGATTTTTATTTTACATTTGTTTTTTTATAAATTAAAATAATAAAGTTTGATTTAAAATATGTCTATTTCAACTTGATCCAGCTCTAAAATGAGTTTGTTTTTTTCTTGTTCATATTGATTTCGTGTTGAATTTTTTTGATCTGAAATAATTTTGCCGCCACTCTTCTCTGCATGCTCGGGACATAGCCACAAAATTTTACCATTTTTGAGCTCACATTTCTTTAGACCGAAAAAATTTTGGTTCGAATCCTTTTCTATAAAATAGAAGTCATCTTCTTCAAACTTACTAATAAAGTAATTTCTTAAACTATTGTACGAATCGCTAATTTCAGTAGAATCTTCAGTCATTTTTTCTTTTATTTCATTGTATAGCTTTTTGCCTTGATCTGTGAACAAAACCCCAAATTCATTCGAGTAGCTACCATTCCTCAAGATTGTCATAATTCGAAGCAGATAAGCACAATTTTGATTTAATATTTTTGGATACAAAACCAATAGATCAGAAAAATGCCAACATTCTTCATGTTCACACATTGGTCTGACACAAATAATAAAATTTTTTGCTTCATTAAATTCCATTTGCGATGATGGTCTCCGCTCCGTTTCTTCGTCATCAGTTTCAGATGACTTAGTCTCAGTAACATCACTTTTGTACTTGAAATGTTTGAACCTCTTTTCGTCTATGAGATCTAAAAAGAAAAGTCTTGGATATGGTCTGTTAGTGGGATTTTTATCCGAAAATTGAATTAATTGGCGCAGAAATTTTCGCTGAGTCAATTCATACAATTCTTGATAGGCGTTGTTATTTGACTCAATTATTGAAATGCTTCTATCATATGCATCATCTTTTTTGTTGCTTTTTAATTTGGAAAGCTCAGTTTTAACATGTTTTAAGAGTGTTGCTAAAGAATCTAAAAAAATTAAAAAATTTTTAATAAATTTGAATTTTTTTTATTTTTTAGTTTGCTTAGTTTGCTAGTTTGCGACAAGAGTAAATCTGAATAAAATTTAATTTTCTGTTTAATAAAATAAATATTATACTAAGACTATTAAAAAGCAGACTGAGTGTGTGAATAATAAGACAAGTATTCAGTTTAACACTTTTGTTGTATTTCCCTCAATAAATACAACACCAACGTCATTTAACTTAATTGTCTTTAGTTTCACAGTGCAACACTTTGATCTAATGTGTTTAGAAAGTTGTTAAGACTTGCTATACTCCTACCAGCATGGAAATAGACCAGCTTTATTAAGGAAACAAAACTTTAACTGTATAACTTTGTAGTAAAAACAACACAGCACATATGTGTAAGTGAATGTTGGGGAATGTGTGAATCTGACAAAATAAGTTTGAACAGCTTCCACATTGCAAATTTGAATTATAGATGATCAACTCGATGCAGTAGCCTCTGTGTCAGATCGGAGCTGCTGTTCAAAAAGGTACTTGAAAAGAAGACGAGCTCCTCCCCATTATCCACTAGGAAAGAAAAGGGTAAACAAAAAGCTTCCAAACTTGACTGGGAGGATTCTGGCCCGTGATTGTCGAATACTGTACTATAAAAAAGAACGAATTCAGAGCCATTAAAGCAATGCATTAAGAACAAAAGATTGCGATGGCTTGTACATGTAATTTGAAAGACCAGTAGTAACACGGAAGTCAACAATCACTTAAAAGCAAATGGCAATGGCATGAGAAGAAGCAAGTGTAAAGGCAAAAGAGTGGAAATCAAAAAAAAATGACCCTTTGCTCTACAGGGAGTAAACAAGGAAAAAAATAGGAAATCAACTTCTGTTCATGGTAATTTTAGAAACAATATAATATAATATAGAAATAAAATAAAAGAAAACTAAAACAAACGTTTTTCAAAAAATTTTTTTATTGGGTATAAAAAGACATTAGTAATTGCTCTATATGATCCAAAAAATTCATAGGTATGAGAAAAAATTTAAGCAGAAAACAAAACCCTGCAGATTGTCTTGTTTGTGGTGGTTATTTTGAAAAAGAAAGAGGCTTAGTCTCACATAACAAGATTGCATCAAATTTGATAAATTAATTGATTCTAAAGATATTCACTTATTTCTATTTTTGATCACATAATTAAACAAAATACTAAAATATCAATTTTTTTTTAAGTTCTTGGTTACTTAATATTTAATTTCAATTGTATTCTTTATTCATCTATATCTGAAATGAATTTTTTATTATTTTTATCTTTTTTTCTTTTAATGTAATATTTTTTATATTTTTCTAAAAACAAATTTTACTTTTACTTCTCCTTAAAGGAGGTTAATAAATAAATTAAGTGATCAACTGATCAAAAAATTGAATATTTTTGACAAAAAAAAATATAATAATTAAAAAAATATGCAAGTTTTAGAAAGCTAAAATTTTAATAGAAATCCAAATCGATTAAGTTGTGCCAAATCATTTAAATGGATACTTATCAGATGCTATGAAGAAATTTTTAACAAAAAGACTACTAACAACTTGGGAATAATATGATTGAGTAATTGTGTCATTGAGTTTTTTATTCCGATCAACATCTATGAGCTTTGATCTTTTCTACCAAAAGCTAATTTTTCATGTTCTTTTAGCAAAATTAATATGTAATTGAAAATATTTTGAGCAATGATTAAAAAAACATAATTTTATTTTTCAAATTATTAATCAACACATGTAAGTTACAAAAATTCATAACTGAAGTGCTATCTAAATTTAAAATTTTAGGCTTGAAATTCGTTAACTTCATTGTTATGGAAGGCTAAAATGAAAATTTTTTATCCAGACCTCTAGAAAAAAACTAACCCTTTAAAATGTTGTTTGAAATTTAATCAATTTTTTTCAAAATTTCTTAAAAATCATGAATATATTCTGAAAGAGCATTGTTGTATATTTTTATCTTAAAAATGGCGTCTTATAATTTTAATTATTGAAAAAAAGTGAAAAAAAAACACTAATTTTCACTTGAAACGTATATATAGTCTCAGGAATCATAAAAAAGACAACTCTTTTGTTTTAATACAACAAGACAAAATTCTGAACAAATCTATGAGTTTACTTTTTTGAATTTATGTTTTATTTTATTAAAATAAACTCTCAAAATCATGTGATTTGATTTAAATTTGAAATATTTTAACTAAATCCTGAAGCCTATCCCTTTATTAACACTAGAACGCCCGAGGCATTTTTTTAGACCCCTTTTTGAAAAATTGAAACTTGATTTTTACCACATATAAAAAAAATTTTAAAAAACGGTTTTTATTATCTAAAAATTTTTATTTTAATTTTTTAGAAAATGAATAAATTTTCAAAGAAAATCCTTAATTTATCTTGATAACTTAATTTGAAATTTTAATGAGAAATCAGCCGGGCTTTCTAGTGTTAATTGATAATATGCCACCAAAGTCTAAATTTATACGTTCACGCACAATAACCTTGAGGTATTTTGCCAGAAAAAATTCATTGAGACTGAAACTCATGATAGAAAATTAGAGAAATAATTAAAAATTTTACCTTTTGTTTCATATTGAAAATTAACTTCGGGGTAGTTGCTTCCTAAAAATGCAATTTCATTTTTCCGCCACTCATTACCAAGACCAACTACGGCTTTGATTATTGGCAATTTAAGTGAAATATGAGCAAATCTAAATTCTAATTTGCAATTCTGTGATTCGACATACTCGTCGGAAACACAGGCTACAATAATCTTTGCCAAATTCATTCCTTTAGTAATTTCGCCAAACATTTGAGTTGTCGAATCCAAATTGTCCACATCTAGCCATGCATGTATTCCATTATCAGCAAAATACTTCACCAAACTTCTCGGATCCAATGCACCAAGACTTTTTTTTGATCCTTTGGATCCTTTTTTAATAGCTTCATGAGAATTAGACCAACAATAGCTAATAAAAACATCGGGATGTTTCTGCTCGAATTTTTTCGGATTAGCCTGAACAATTTTCTCAATTGATTCAAATGTGTCAGCTAATTTAGTTGCAAATCTTTTTGGATCCTGCATGATCACTCTAAAATCAGAGCACGCCGAGGCAAAGAGCGGATTTTTGAGCCAACTTCTCGCACCCATCAGTCCAAATTCTATCAATAGATAAGTTTTTTTAATGAGATTTTTGGACAACTCAAATATTTGAACACTTTTTAAATCGGAAGCAAAATTGTCCGATACTGCAAATATAACCAATTTGCTCTGTTTAATCACAGCTGTTATGCGATCAAGTTTTTCACTAGAAGGCTTTTTACTGTACCATATTTTGTAACCTTCTGATTGAATGGCTTCAACTACAGTTAGAGGGCTAACGGATTTAGTTGGATCAAGATCTGTGTCCTGTTCACAATACCAAAACATAATGTCATATTTGAATTTATCTTTTAAATTTTTTAAGTCTCTAATTGAATATTCTAAATTTAGGTCTAGATTAGTTGAGTCATCGACTGGCATTATGGCCATCATTTCCTCAACTGATACCACATGAAAGTGCTTGGCGCACTGCAAAAATGGTGCTTTCATTTCGTTAGCTCTTTTGAGCAATGTTGAGCTGAACAAGTGGGGATCAGGTGTTTGAGACTCGACGCATTCAGGACAAGGAAAGCTAAAATCATACTTAAGTCCATTGAAATAGTCGTTGATCAAAGTTTCAATTGTTTCATGAATTACTAGCACAATATTTTCGGGCTTTACGCCTTGAACTTTTACTTCAATTGAAAGTGAATTTTTAGATTGATTTAACAAAGCTAAATGGGAGTTTTTTTTCAGCAAAGAGCCTTTTTTCCAAATGATAGAATTGTCACCATATTGAAACAGTCTTACTTGGATTCGATTAAACAAACCTATTGGCAAATAATCGAATCTATATTGTACTTTAAACTGCTTTATTTTTAGTGCACTTTTAAGATCAATATCTGGCCAATCGTACTTGGGTTCAGTATCGGGCAGTAGGCACGGTACTATACTCATGTTATCATCTTGAATGGGAAATGTAAGGTCAAACTCTTCGGTTAGCTTAAGCATCCATTCATGCAAGTTTTTATCATATTCTTTCCATATTTCCGTAATCTTATCATGAGCAAACTTTCCGTCTTCAATATAGGTTTCTTTGATGGACACTATTTTGGCAAATGCGTCCACTATCCATTGAGGGTTTATCACAACATTGTTGTTTAGGCTTTGATTCTCGAAATATTGCAATGAGCCCAAATCGTTTAGAAATTTAACTACTTGACGAAATTCTTGGTTGTCATAAATAGCATTTTTTTCGGCCAATTTTTTGGCATTCTCTATAGAAATAATGGGATTATTTTTCGATTTTATTTTTATGCTTTTTTCAAAATTTAGCCAAGCTTCCTAAAAAAGACAAAACTTTTAATTTTTTTAGTTTAATAAAATTAATAAAAAAAAATTACTGGAATCTTTTCTCCAATGTATTTTTCTGCCAGAGTAGTTGATATTATTTTTTGTTTAAGTTCTGGTATACCAGCTTCAGTATGGCTTGAGACAAAAAAGAACCCGGCTATACTTTTGTACCTTGATTTTAAATCTTCCTGGTCCAAAAAATATTTCGAAACCTTAGAAATTTATTTTTAACTTTTATGAAATACAACTTGAAATGTTTAGATAAAAAACTTTTTTTTCTTAACTTAATCTAGGGAGGCATCAATTTTTTTGATTTTAGATAAAATTTTTGTAAAAGCTTTCAGCAAAACAAAATTTTTATTTTCTTTAGTGGACAGCATGGTTTTGCATCTGGATATTTTTGTCAAACATCCATGAGAATAAAAGTGATTTGTGACAAAGAAATATTCTATGTTTATTGAGAGTTAAGAAAAGCCTCTAATTTTATTGATACTAATTTCAATTTAAAAGTGAAATTTTAAGTACCAGAGGGATTTATTTTAGGTCCACTGCTTTTTCACTTTTTTGTCTTAGCGGAAAAAAGCGAAAGAAAATTTTTTTTTTTATATATAGAAAATCATGCAAAAATTCTTTTTTTTCTGGCAAAGTTAAACAAAAAAGTCTCAATTCTGGAAAACAATAAAAAAAAAAAATTATTGCATGATTTTCTTGTTTATTTTTTTCGTTGAGTTTTGAAAATAAAAAAAATTGTATCCAGATAAAATTGAAAATGGGGGAATAATACTTGTAAAATAAAGTATTATTCCTCCATTTTCAATTTGGTATTTGAAAGTTTTTGTCTATTGGTAATTTTTATTGTAGAACTCAAATCTGAAATAATATTCTGAAAATTTTTTTCGATTGAGGAGCTGTAAAGACTCTAAGTCGACCTATTTTTAAAATACACAAAAACTCTTATTAGAATTAATTTTTTAGATTTTTTAACCAAAAATTTGAATTTTTGAGACAAAATTGTTTAAGAATATGATTTTTATTTGAAAAATATATATTTTAAAAGTTTAAATGAAAATGACTCAAATTAAATGAATATTTCCGCGGAATCATGTTTTTTTTTGAAAAATCACATGCTGATGTATTTTTTAGTGTAAAATTCAAAAATGGACTCAGTTTTTTGATCAATCGTTTAAATTTTGAATTATTTAAGATTTTTTATTTTTAGTCAAAATTTTGCCTAATTTTACAGGGCTTAGGCGACAACCTAGATAAAAAACAACCCTAAATTCGTAATCTACATCAAAAAAACTCTTGGGATCAATTTTCCGATAATTTTTATCTATTACAACTTTTATGTATTTAATTCAAAAATGCCTCTCTTATCTTAATCCATCACTTTGCTTAAAATTCAATAAATTGAATTAAAAGACCTTGATTTTTTTTTTGTTTTTCTATGTTAATTTAAATGAAATGGACGAAGAAAAAAATCAGAATGAATACCTGATCAATATGTGTACCGACCACAAAAATAGGAGCACCCGGAGCATGACAACTGATACTGCTCAACCAAAATTCTAATCCAGCATATTCACTGCCCAATCTGACATTCCAAACAAGCAAATAGATGCCTCTTGAACTCAAAAAAAATTGATGAGTGTTGTAATAAACACTTTGGCCAGCAAAGTCCCACATTGAATAAGTTAAATTTGAGCCATCCTCCAATTCAACTTGCCAATCATCGATATTAATACCATCAGTTACCTCGACCGATTCATCCAAATTTCCTTTCAACACTTTTAAAAGCGTGGTCTTTCCGGCCTGGCCAAGACCCACTAGCATTAGTTTTGTGCGCTTAAGTTCGACATAGCCAGATTTCATACGACCAAGATATGTCAAGACCGATTCTATGCCTCTGCGAACGATCTCTGGTGGCGGAGTTACCAAAGAAAGACAATTGCCCAAATCAAGTTTTTTCAAATGCAAATTGGCCAATTTGGGACTTATATTTTGCAATAGAATGCAATTATTTAAAATAATAGCTTCCAATTTTTTTAAATTCTCAATCTCATCCGGAATTTGAGTTATTGACTGATAACTCAAGTCCAAAGTGACCAAATTTCTCATTTGTAAAATAACCTGTGGAAATTCAGGACCAATGCGCATAAATTTTTTGAAAAGAAAAGCATTTATTTTTATTATTTCTTCTGATTCCAAAAATCCATTTGAGTTTGAATCAAAATGATTGAACAATTTCTCAATGAAATCTAAGCTTAAAAATTTTGATTTGCAAATTTCCTTTGTGAAATTCTCCTTGCTAATTAGAGAGTTACTTTTGCCATATTTGTCCATGTCAAAATACGGAATTCCGCTCATTTTCAAATTGATGATGCTCTCTGGCTTCAATTTGAGAAAAAAATGAGCAAAACTAGATCGACTTATGCGAATTGTTTCAGTACGGTCTGGAAATTCAATCATTACATTTGGATCAGTTATCTCTAAATTTTCAATCTCTAACATTTCCAAACTAAGCATTTTTTTAAAATTTAAACTTTTATAATCTAAACTGTTTTGATAGAGCAATATTTTTAAATTGTTCATTTCCAAAATAGATGGCGGCATGTATTTCAAATGATTGTACCATAATTTAAGATGGATTAACTTTTTGAAATGTTTGAAAATATTTTCATCGTCAATTCTAATCGGAACGCTTATGAGAACTAGTCCGACAAGATTTGGATATTTTGAGACAAAATTTTGGTCGATTACGAACGGTTTTTGAAGACCAATAATGCCAAAGCGCAGACAAAATTTTGAATATTCATTAATTTTTTTTTTAAATGAAAAAGAACGATCATTTGATTGATTGTATTTGAAATCGGCTAGATAACAAAAGTAACATCGTCCCAATTGACCTGGACTCTTTTGAAAATCATAGAATTTTGACTTTTGCTGCTCTTTGGATATGAGATTTAAATATTTGTTTAAATCTATTTCAAAATTGTTATTCAAAATTTGACTTTTGTCAGCAAAAAAAACTAAATATTTTAGTAATTTTTCGAGATATTCTCGAATTAAAGCTGTTATTTGAATTTCATTTAAAGTTGAATCAATATTTTTAAATATTTTGCAATTGTCTGGTATTATTGTTTGAAACTTAAAAAAAAAATTTGATTTGAATGAAAAAATGATTTTATCCAGAAAATAAGATAACGGGTGATGCATAAGTAAATGGACAAAAGTTAAGTTAACTTGCCCGATAATGCAAATGATCAGGGGATCATATATATTTATTTATAAACTACTAAAAGTTAGCTATAATATTGCAA
>PJRA01000428.1:860469-872770 GCA_016987375.1 Brachionus koreanus
CTGTTTCTAATATTTAAATATTACTTAGATTTGTTGATGTAAAAAATGAGCCAAGGATCAAACTTACTGAACTATGCGAGCAACTACCAGGAGTCAACGCCGTCGTCGTACTACCGGGCCATAGCGGCGATAGCGGCCCAGCAGCCGGCGCAGAGCTACGCGCCGTACAACACCGCCTCGCCGCACCTCAGCTATCACCTTAGCAACCAGACGCCCTCGCCGTACAGCGGCCAGCCGAGCTATCTGAACCAGTACGTGCAGAACACGTCTCCGTACTCGACCTCGTCCACGTCGAGCGCCTCGTCCTCGAACTCGATAAGCGCCGGCTACAGCCTGACAGCGCCGTTGAACGTGAACGCGGCCGCCTCGCCCAGCCCGGCCCAGAGCTCAGCGGCGACGACGCTCAACCCCCACTCGTCCTCGTCGACCAGCTCCGCGTCGAACAAAGACATGGTCAAGCCGCCGTACTCGTACATAGCGCTCATAGCCATGGCCATACAGAACGTGCCAGATAAAAAAATAACCCTAAACGGCATCTATCAGTTCATTATGGACAAGTTTCCCTATTACAGGGAGAACAAGCAGGGCTGGCAAAACTCGATCAGACACAATTTGTCGCTCAACGACTGCTTCTGCAAAGTTCAGCGCGACGACAAGAGGCCCGGCAAGGGTAGCTATTGGACTCTGGACCCCGAGAGCTATAACATGTTCGACAACGGCAGCTATTTGAGACGACGCAGACGATTCAAAAAGGAGTCGCAGCGAAAGGCCGCTGCCGCCGCCGCCGCTGCTGCTGCTTCACAAGCTAACAAAAACAAATCAGCGCCGCCTCCAACCGGACAGACCAGTGCCAAAAAACAAAAACTTAGTGACAACTATTCGTCGTCGTTTTCCGTCGAGAACATAGTCACTCAAACGAACGAGTCGAATGTCAATGTGTCCAGTTCGTCGGGCGTGTCGTCCAGCGGAGGCTCCGTTTCGCCAAAATCGCCGCCAACATCTACATCCACATTCCAGTCCCAATACGCCGAGCCCACATACACCAGTCTTCTATCTACGCAATTAAATTCAAATTATTACAGTGGCAAAGCGCAAAATTGGTACAGCTCGAATGGAGCTTCGGCATCTAGTTCTGCGTCCAGCACACCTGTCAACTCACTACAAAACGATAATTCACAAGCCCATCCCGCCAAACTCTATCCGCCGCCATACTATGCCTACGACACTGCTGTCCAAAGCTTTCAATCAAACAATCTAATTGGACAATTGACTCCGTCTTCTTTCAAAAATCCGTACGCATATGATTTTATGACTAGCTTCAATAAGTGAATATTGACTGAACACAACATACGAATTCAAAAAAAAACTAATAACTTAGCCAATTGTAAATTTTTTTTTTAGAATAAAGTTTTATTTAAAATTTTATTTGTTGTTTTTTTTCTTTTTTTGTTTTTCATATATGATAATTATAACATTTTTTTCAATTTTAACTTTTAACTTTTTTTTTTTTTTATTAATATAAATAAATAAATAACAAGAAATTTTTTTAAATAAATTTTTTTTTTATTTCAATTGAAATTTGATTGTTAATTGAATTTGATTAGCCTTGAGCTTAGCTGAGCCGAGAGATGATAAACAACGCTTAGAGTTTAAATTTACGCAATCAATTAATTTGATTCCTAGCATGAAAATTGGATCTTAAGTTTAAGCAAACACATATATAGCGAATATCAATTATAAATTTGATGCTTTGAGCGTGCACAAATTGGCATCAGTGCAGTTTAGACTGCAAGCTCTAATTAAAGGCTCTAGGACGCCATTGTTTCGTTTGGCTTGGGATATGTGCACAAGGCCTAGTTTTCTAATGAGTGCAATTTTTCTCAAAACAGCTTGAATATTTGTCAAGAGGGTTTATTTTTCTAGTTTAAGTGTACCATACAAAATTTAATCAGAGACTCGAATGGAAAGCTTTTTCTTTTTCCATTTAACGAGGTGAATTGAATTGCAATTAATGTAAGGCTTCGGTTTCATCACATTTTTAGGTCTTTTCAAGTTTATACTTGAAAATGGATTTAAATTAACTTTTAGAATTTTTATTGTGTATTTGTGTATGTGTGTTTGTATTGGTTATGTTTTAATCAGGTATTTGATTATCTCATCAAAAATCTCTACTGTATATAATTTCTTGAAAAAACATACAAAATAATTGAGTAAATATTGATTAAAAATTTCCAATTAAAAAAAAATAAATTTTTATTTCTTAATCAAAAGTAAAAAAAAAAAAATTCTCCTTGGGGATTATGAAATTAGACTTGGCTTCGATTGATTTTTTTCAGTTGGTTGCCTAGTCGTTAAAGTTGCATTCATGTGTCGGATTTTCTGCTATCTTTTATTTTTACAGATGATTTAGATTTATGAAGCGAACACATCGCACTAATCGTTTTCTATGCCATATGTCTTTGCGTGATACCTCAAGCTCAATGACCACTAGGCTGGACTTTTCATTTTCGTTTTCTAAAGGCTTCAAAAACTATTCTAGCTATTCGAACTTATCAAAAATTCCTATTTGTTTTCTTAACCTCATTTTGTTCGTTTGATTGCTAAATAATTGAATATCGGCTGATGAAAATTCTATGATTGTTTGAATCTTAATGCTTGCGCAATTAGTTAAGTATCAAATTTAACTATTACTTTTAAAACAAAAAAAAATTCACTAATTTATTAACTAATTAAAATAAGGAGTATTTAAATTTTCAAATCTTTTGTTTCTAAATTTTCTATTAATTATAATCCTATTAATTTTTTTCTCTAAATTTTAATTAAATTTTTTGTTTTTCTTTTGGATTAATCATTGAATGTAGCAGGTAGTAGTTCTCTCTGCAAAAACCGAAGTATTTTAAAAACAACCCAAATTGATATTTTATGTTTATCTTATTCTAAGTCATCTTAATTTAAATAAAGAGCAATTTTTTTTGGTTGATCCTCAATTTCAGAAGCATGATCATGTGAAAAGCCCAAAAATTTATTTTTAATAAAATAAATTTTTTTTTCAATTAAAAAAATTTAATTTTCAAAATAATAAATTTCCATGAGAATACTTATTTATCAATTCAAAATATCTAATTAAAAAAATCAATTTACTTCCGATATATTTTATTAAGATAGTTTTGAAGAAAGTTATTTATTTAAGCAAAAATTTCAAATTTATTATGTAGCATATTTAATTTAAATTTAGATACTATCGAGAACGAAATATTTAATCATTAGATTTTTTAGATACTGAACATTTTTACAATCACCAAATGACTTGGTAACTAAACAATTTTTGACGAAACTTTTAAACGGATTCACTTGAGCCAAATCGAGAAGTTTTTTAAATTTTAGCAAAATAATTCAAAACAAACTGCAATAAAAGCATAATTTAAAAAAATTGTTATTTTCTAATTAGTAAAAATTCATAAGTACATTTTATTTTAGATTAATGATTTTTAAATAATAAAAAAATTTGAAAGAATATTTTTTCGAAAAAAAAAACAAACAAACATTAAATTGCAAATTTTCAATTTTTAAATGCTTCTTTTTTCAAAAACAGCTTAAAAAAAATTGCTCTCAAAACAATGATTTTTTTTATTTTTAATTTTAAAAATTTTGTTTAAATAAATTCTGAGCAAAAGTAAAAATTTTTCAATCTTCATTTGCTAATTGCTAAAGTAAATGTTTTAAAATTGTTTGAAATACTAAAAAATCAAACACAAAATTCATTTCAAGTAATGAGAATTGTTTGTTATTTTTAATAAGACAGATTAAAAAGAAAAAAAAAATAATTATTTGTATAAATAACAGTAGATAAAATATTATTTGAGTAATTTTCAAGTGTATCAATCTCAGGAATCAATAATTAAAGAGTATGATCTTTTCTAAATAAGATGAGCATGTAAAATAAAAGCTCGATAAGATGGTATTTCAATTTGAAAACAAACTAGGACCAAAATCTTGATATGATATCAAATATTTATTATTTTAGCCCAAATTTATTTCAACTTAAAATCTCAAATGTGTATCAAATCAACTTATCAATCAATATTTCACTAATTGATTATTTATCTGCATAAAAAATTAGATAAAATAATAAGTTTATTAAAATTCTTTATATATCACATTCATATTGTTTGGAAAGAAATGATCTAATGCTTTCAAGGAGTTCTTTCTTAACTTGATTGGGAACCAGAGATTGGCTCTTCGGTATCAGTTCTTCGACCAGTTCATCAAGTGACACATTCTCGACGCCTCGATTTTTTATTATCTCCTTGCATTGAGCTGATACTTGATTAGTCCAACCACACTCTATGAGCTTCAGTTGGAGATTTTGTCTCATGCGGTCTCGTTCGCCTGTTTCGATTAGCTTGACTTTTATTGAGTTTTGGATCCGATGGTTTTGTTCTTTTGACATAATTGTTGAATATTTTCAAGGAAAAAAACTTCAGATTATAAACAGAAATGAATTTCAAGAGCTGAAAAATCAATAAATCAAATAATTATGAAGCTTAAAGCGGTAAATAATTTATTTTCTTTAGCAGTAACTTCATATTTCATACTCGTCTATTATTTCATTTTTAAAGTTTAGATTGATTTAATAAATGATACGAACAAAATTTCTCAAAAAAGAGTTCAAATATCTTAAATTATTTAAATTGATACACAAACATAAGTCTTAAAAGTATTGAATTGATTTCAAGCTTAATTAAGCCTAAATTATTAAAACCTTACTTAACTTCTTAGCTTGAATTTTTTTTTCAAAATTTAGCCCGTGGTTAAAGCTTTTTAAAAAAAAATCATTTGATTAGCATTTTAAATTAAAAATAAATGGAAATAGTCAAGCATTAAGATATTAACACTAAATAAATAAGCATTCAAATATTAATTTTGTTAAATGTGTATTTGAAACAATTTTCGTTGATGATTGAAGAGCCTAGCCAGGCTGTTTGACCTTATTTATTGTCTCAAGTAGACAAAGAATATCTTTAATTTTAACACTTGAAGATTTTTTATTTCAAATTTTTTAGCATCACAAATAAATTAATCAAGAAAATATGATTTTAATTTGGTAATTCTAGGCATCAAAATGCCTAAAATGAAAAAATTTACATTATTTTTTCATTTTTTTCTGATGTAAAAGGCGAATTCAACGCCTCAAAATACACTAGATTTTAAATTAAATTAAAATTTTTAAATTTCATTATATGCTAGAGTGTCCAAATGTCTAACATCTTCGTTTAAACTCAATTTTTCTTTAAAACTGAATATAAAATTTTATTAATGTAAAAAATAATGTTAGTATAGGAAAAGGATTATAAAAATTAAGTTAATGTATAATTAGTCAGTCTGGTAAAAGTATCTATATGTGTCTCAAATGTTTTTATTGGGTTTGCTTGACGTGTTATTCAAGATATTCAAGAGGCGACTTAAATGATAGTTATGCGTCAAGCTTGATATGATAGGAAAGCTGGGTTCGGTTCGAGTGGAATATCCAGGTTTTCGACTTTCAAGTCGAGCTTGTATTTGTCAAAATAGATTTTTCTTTGACCCGCTGTTGTAAATGTAGTGCGGCATGCTTTGGATTTGTTGACGGTGAAGCCCTATTTGCTACAGAATTGGTACATCTTGTCAGCAGCTATTTGTAAGTAATATTTGATTTCTTTTATTGATATGAATGTTATCCAGATGCATAGGTCGTCAACGAAGAGTGGCACTTAGCAATTACGTTAACATGAAATATATTTCAAGGCGTTAAATTCGCCTTTACATCAGTTATGAACGAATCTTCTTTGTGCACCACAAAATGTATATACAATGATTCTTTTAGTACAGGTTTGACTAATTTCTTTTTCCTGTTTTATCAAAAATTTATTTCTATTTTTTCAAAGATTTTTTATGTTCCTTAGTAATAATTTTGCTATCAAGTTTTATTTTTATCATAATTTTATTAATAGTCATTTGAATTAAACAAAATTTTTAATTAATAATAATAATTTAAAAAAATAAAAATTATTCCCAATATTTTTTAAAATAAAATTTTTTCTAATAATAACTTATTTTTTTAAAAAAAAAAAACGAAAAAAAAAGAAGAGTTTCATTATCGACATAACAAGCTTACGAAACTTATACCAAAAACCAATTTTTCTATTCCGATGAAAGTTAGTGCTCATTAGTAATAGAAAATGAAAAGAAATCTTTATTTGGAACTCTTGTGAGTTAATCTATAAAAATATTCAAAAATTCCAAATCCTAATATCAACAAGTCTAACGGGTGATGTATAAGTAAATGGACAAAAGTTAAGTTAACTTGCCCGATCATGCAAATGATCAGGGGATCATATATATATTTACTTATAAACTACTAAAAATTAGCTATAATATTGAAAAAAAAAATTTTTAAATGGGACTTTCTGTGAAATTTAGAGATTTGATCCAAAAGAAGTAAACTAGATTTTAAAAAATTAAAAACACCACTTCAAAAAAATCTTGTCGTACAAAAAACAATAATTTTGATTTATAAAAATTAGTTCTCATTCAAATTTTAAATTAAAAAATTATTCAATTTGTTTTTTATTAAAATTTTCAACAAGAATTGAAGTTTTTCCTCAATTTGGCTGCATCAAAACACAAAAACTAGTCTTTGACCCATGCTTTGTGTCTCTTATTTCCTTTATAATAAAAAGCAAATTCATTAATGAAACAGCAAGGAACAATCAAGATCCAAATATATCAGGAGACAAAATTTTAGCTCAAAAACTGTGCCTCTTTTCATTTGAAGCATTCGACTTTTGTCTAAAATCTGAAGACATACGAAATCCCATCTAAAAAAAATTCAAGCAGATTCATTAAATTTATTCAAAGTTAAACTTGAAAAATGTTTAAACATTAAAAAAAAGCTGAGTGTAAAATATTACTTCATTGATCAAATACCTATAAAGATATGAATTGTGATTACTTTATAAGGAATTAATAAAGGCAACCGGAAGAATAGACAAAAATGAGATAAATGAAGCAATTAACTCTTTAAATTCAAGAGTAAGAATTGTTGAAAATGCTTAAGGGAGATTTTGTAATTAAAAAAATACAAGAAATAACAAGTGACTGCTAACTAAAAATCAAATAGAAAAAAACTGACCATAAACTTAGATTTCCTTTTTTTTGTAAAAAAATAATTTTTTCTTAAAAAAGTAAATATGTTTTTGATTATATATTTAACTCTTCGAAAAATTAGATTTTGATATATATAAGCATCTTACAAATGATTTAACAAATGACTGAATTCAAAATTATTAATTAACAAAAATTGTTGTCATTTTTTTTAACTTAAATTTTGTGCAAAAAATTATGCAGTTAATGGGTAAAGTAAATATCGTAAAAAAGTTAAATTAAATTAAAAAATTTTTGTGTCTGAGAGAAATGCTTTTTGAAAAAGACTCCAAAACTAATTTCAAACATGACTGAGGTTGTCAACCACTAAACAAACAAAGGAATCGCACAAAGAACAATCTAAGCTACTTTACTTGTAAACCACATAGTACATCACTGAAAATGAAAGAATTGCTTGGATCAGCAGATTCTAAATTGAAAAATTGCTCTTGATTCTTTAGTAAAATAAATTTATTTTACTAATAAAAAATAAATTGTCTGCATGGTGCAAAAAAACAGTACTCATCATTTCTTTTTTCAACTAATTTATTCTTTACTAACGCAATTTTTTGTTAAATACTAATAAAATAAAAATTTAAAAATTCCAAAAATTTATTTAAAAAATAAACAAATAGAAAAAAATTCTCTTAAAAATAATTTGGATCACGGTGATTCTTCGAGAAATATAACTTGATCGACTAAAAAGCACGCATTCGGATTACTTGCAAATTGTTTGGACCCCTCAATTATTTTACTTTCGTCCAGTAAACCTCGTTTAGTGCCAAAACGATTTTCTCTTAAATATTCATAAACTCTCTCATAACTATCCCCTAAAAGTCTTTTTGCTTGTCTTGAACAAAAAAATTATTTTATTTTTTTTTATCAATTAAAATAAATTACTTTTTTAAGTTTTGAATTTTTGTAAATTTAGCGTTGGATCCAAATACACTAGTTTTAGAATCATCACCAAATGTTTCGTTTCCTCTATCGTCTAATAGAGCATTTTGCATATGATTCAAAAACTCATTATATTCATTATACCCAGAAGATCCACCGTAAGTACTTGACATTGCTAGACTATTTCGTACAGTAGTGTTCTGATTTCTAAATGCTGTCCGATTGATAGGTCTTTTTGATGGACCAGCTGTGGTCGCCTTTCGATTGTAACCAATTGTTTTACTAAGTGAGTTTATTGATGACTTAGGCTTTCGTTCAGGAGATGAATCATCAACTTCAAAATCGTTTTGATAATATTCATTGGTGAGTTCTGGATCATAAGGAATTCCTTGTTCATCAAACGCATTTTCTATTCTTTTCTTGAGAGGTCGTATTGGACGCGAGTCGTCATTTTGATTTGTAAAAGTTTTATTATTTTGATTTTTTGACGAAGCAAAATGTTGTACTGTTTGAAGTAGTGTTCCTTCATCTTCTTCATCGAATGAATCATACAATTCAGCTTTAAGGGCTCCTCTTGAAGGTCTCGTGTAATTCAATTGTGATGCAATTGTTTTCTCATAATTGATGTTTTTGTTCTGATTTATCAATGGATTGTAATTTTTTATCTAGAAAATATTAACTGATTATAATTATTTTTTTAAAATTAAAAAATAAACAATTTAAAAACTTCAGCTTTCAAATAAATTTAAAGTATTTTGAAAAACTAATATTATAAACTGATATGAACAGAATTAAAAAAAAATTATTAAAAATTATAAAAATTAAGCATCTAAAAATTAAAAATTATATTTAAATAATTGAAAAAGCAGTTAGAAATAAATAATTTTTTTAAATTATAGTTTTTTCCTTCTTAATAATATTATATTTCATTTTTTTAATAAAGGTTTATGTTTGGTGTGTTAGGCAGAATTTCCAAAGGAAAATACATGCAGAGTTTAATTCTGTGAACAATCAGAACGAATGTTTACTTCACTTCAAGAAAAATATCCTTCTTTGATCAACCGAAAGCCAGACCTCATATATAGCTAGAAGAACAATGGAAAAAATAGAAAAACTGGAAGGGTTCGAACTTCTTCCTTATTCAGTATAAAGCGCAGATCTTATTCCTTCTGGTTATCATCTTTTGCTCAATGTCTCATTTTCTTAGAGGACGGAGTTTTACTAATCAAGACCAAGTTGAAGAAGGTCGTGAATTTTTTGACTCCAAAAGCCTTGCTTATTGCTTCAAGAGAGGAATCGAAATAATCGTTGATTGATTATTAAAGTATAAAGGAGCATAATGGTTTATATTTTATAGATTAGCTAACTATTGCTTTTATTGATAAATTAAAAAAATTTGAATAAAATGCAAACTTTTTTATTATTATATTTTTTTTTTACTCAATGAGTTAATTTCTTAAAATCTAAAAAAGTTTATTAATTCTATAAGCCATAAATAAAAATTTTTTTTTCTTTTAAAATCAATGTGACAAAATTTCAACTAAATTTTTCCTAAAAATAAAAATCAGTTTACAGATTTATTTAAAATGGTTGATATGACTTCTATGGCTTTATCTTAATTTTAAATGCCTGCATTTTTGAAAACCTAAAACATTCAATTTAAAGCTCAAAATTTTGGACTAATACGAGATTATTTTTAAGTTAAAGAAAAATTATTTACCCACTTGAGTCACTTAATTTTTCGAATTAAAATTATAATAATGCAATAAATAACGTAATTATCCGAATTTAATAACATGTCAGTGAAAAATGAACATTGATTTTAAAAAAAAAACAGAATTCAACTTTTATGACATGTCTTAAAAAATGAATAAAAAAATTTTTTTTGAAAAAAAACTTCTGACTTTAATGACATTTAGATTTATATCAAAATTGACTTTCCATTTTTAACAGTATCTCATAAAGGCTAAACCAAATTTTTATTTTTTTTTAATAATTTCACTATTAATTACATATCATTAAAAATTTGCTTTTTATTTTTTTTAAATAAATGCTCAATTTTGAATAACATGTCACTGAAATAGGGTACTCTTTTTTAAAGACATGTCAATCAATTCGGATAGTTACGTTAATAAAGCCTCAAAATAATATTCCAAATATGTGGACTTGGGAAAATGGAAAATTTTTGTAGCCTCCCAAAATACAAATAGTTTTAAATACAGAGATTAATATTTTAAATTCAAAATTTAAAAACTAAGACAAAGCGGTAATTTTGCTGCCCACAAATTTCAATCTTATTAAAAAAATCACCTACCGAAGAATTGAAGGTAGCTTCACGTCTAATCGACTCTCTAAACATTCGTTCTTCATAATTTTTTTGTGTCAATATACTAAAAATCTTTAAAATTTAAATTAATTTAAAAAAATAGATAAAAAATCATCACCTCATTTTAGCACCTTCCTCATCAGCTTTTTTCAATTTGTTCAGCATCATTTTTTCTTTCGGTGTGAGTTCTTTTTCAGACAATTGAGATGAAATATAAGAAGTTCTAGGTCTTTGGGTCTGTTTTAGATAGCCAATTTGAACATCATCGTCGTCCGGCTGCACAATTTCAGTAGCTGTGATTGGAGGTAGAATTTTTGATCTTTGATTTTGCAAGTCTTTTAGCGATACTTTGGCACTTCTTTTAAAAAAATTTGATAAAAAAATTTTATTATAAAATAAATAAAAATTTCTAACAACGCTTTTGCCAGTTCAGTTCGATCGTTTCTTATGACCAAAGTGCTTTCTGGATCGTCTAATTTAGTCGCCTCTAGCCTTTTAATCATTGTTTTTATGTGATTAGAGATGAATGGTTCGCGCAAAAGCTCGCTAGCTGATGGACGGGTAGTTGGGTCCTTGCGAAATATCCTTCAGTAAATCTTTTACAAAAAATACTAAAAAAAAATGAATATTAAAATTCACTTTTTTAAAATTAAATTAAGTTCTTTTGAATAACAACTCGGAAGTTCAGGTACTTTGCCCTCTACAATTTTGTACATGACCCCCATGAGACCTTGGCCCTCAAATGCATGTTCATATGTACACATTTCGTAAAGAAGACAGCCTATGGACCAAATATCTGATTTTGAATTGTAACCTTCGTGCTTGAGCACTTCTGGGCTCATGTAGTATGGTGTTCCGGTAAAAGTCTGTGCCATATCCATGGTGCCTTGTAAAATTCGTGAGATGCCAAAATCACCAATTTTAATCATTTCGTTCTTGAGGAAAATGTTTCGAGCTTTTAAATCTCTGTGTAGAATACGACGTGAGTGCATATAGTTAACAGCAGTAAGAAGCTGAACAGTCCAGTCAAGAACTAGCTCTTCGGACAAGCGTTTGTGTTCCTTTTTCAATTTTTTAAACCTAACATCAAGATCACCGCCTTCACAGTACTCAGTAACTATACAAAAAAATTCCTCATCTAAAAAGCTGTCAAAATATTTCAGAATATATGGGTTATCAAGCTTGGAAAGAAGATTGGCCTCATGGACTGATTCGATTGATTCATCGGGCTGCATATCACCAACACTGACTTCTTTGAGAACTTTTCTTTTTTGTTTTAAATTAAAAAAATATATATTTTTTTTACTAGTGACCATATTTATTTAAATTTACAATTCATTTGTCTTGAGATCTTTGACCAAGAAAGCGGTGCCGTAGTTGCCGCTACCAAGTTTTTTCTCAACCCGGTAACGATTGTCCAGAACACGTTTTTCATCGTCATTTATGCCTGCTGACTTTTTTATGTCTCTAGGCGGTGGCATATTATTTTTTTGAGACTATTGGGTTATTAAACAAAAAAAAAGCATTGAACAAATTAAACAGTGAATTAGATTATGCCAAAATATTATAAAATAATTCAAGTTTTGAGCTTAGCAACGTAAATGTGTACGTAATTAAAGAAGGTTGGCAACATTTATAAAAAGTTTTTTGTCTTTACTTTAATTCAATCAATTTGATTACTACTACTAGTAAAAAACAAATAAGTTTGTGTAACAATTTATTCAAAATTTTCATCTCTTAAAATTAAAATTGAATTTAATTTATTAAGAATAGGTTTAGTTTAGTTTTAGCTTATTGAAAAAATATAAATGGCAAAATTGATGACATAAACCGTTGTTTAAAGTACTATGTCTGTGAATTACTTAATATATAAATATTTTTTTTAAATTAAATTAA
>PJRA01000428.1:877100-893951 GCA_016987375.1 Brachionus koreanus
CTAAATTTCACAAAACCTTAAAACTTAGTTAAAAAAAAAACCCTCATCACATTATTGAAAAACAAAAATTTATTAAAAATTAATTGATAATAATAGGGTGAGTCAAAAAATTTTGAGTTTTTTAAGTTTGGTTTACAATATTGAATAAATATAAAAAGCACAATTGATAACAACGGTAGGAACGGATTTGTCTAGTTAGGTTTTGATCCTTAATTTTCTAAGCAGACGTTGTTTCTAGCTCTTTTTCTTTGTCTTCGTTTGTCAGTTTGTCTCTCTACCGTCTAGAATCAGCCCAAAGTGTATTACGCCTTGAAAATTTCACTTAACACACCAAATATCAACTTTTTATCAAAGCGTACTTTTTCACGGGTGACTGAGCTTGTTAAAATGTGTCCAACCATTAATTTATGTTATAATAATTTCAAAAATAGATTCCCTTCTCATCACAACTAATGATCGGTCTGAAAAACCGTTCATCTAGAGGATTTTTATAAATACTTTCCTACAATATTCCCTGACCCTTTCATGCTCTAAAAGTCTGTATCAAAACTCTTAGAAACTTTAAACCAATTTTGTATTCTTATTCTTTTAGTTTAAGCTCATTTACATTTTTCACCAAATAAATTTCACGAGTTAATGCTGTTGCTGATAGACCTTTTTTCCTAATGACATATCAGTACCAAAATTTCAAAATTTTCATTTAAAGTTTTCATTTTTTAAAAAATTTTTTTTGAATTAAATAAACAAAGAGTTAGACAAATCATTTTTTAAGAGCATTTAATTTAGAATTAAAGGGCTGCTAAAATTGAAAAAATAAAACATTTTAAAAAAACGCAAAATTTTATCATTTGACATAATAAATATTTAAAAAATTTTTTTTTTTTTATTAATTTTCAATTTGAAGGCTAATCAACATTTGAAGTGCCCTTGTCTAATAGACTGATTAACACTTCATTTATTTAAATTGTATATTAAACATTAAATATTTTTAAAAATAAAAAAAGATTTTTTGACTAATTTAAAAATTAAACATTGAAAAATTTAAATCAAATCTTTTAAATTTTTTAACAAAATCTATAAAAATTAAATTTAAATTATTTTAAATAGAAAGCTTGAATGTAGTGAATTTCAACATTGATCTCTTGATCACAAAGCTATTTATCAATTTTGATTAAAAAATCCAAGCGTTTTTTCACCATTATTAGATTTTGCCATTTTTTCTATTAAGTTTTCGCTATTTCTTAAATTATATCTTAAATTTCTTGAGTCATTTTTGGATAATTTGTTTTTTTAAATGTTCAGGCGAATTATGACAGTAGAATGTCTTAAAAGAGAATGCTAACATTCTCTCTAGGATTCTATGCTGAAATGCATATAAGCCATAATTTTTCAAAAAGTTATTCACATCATTAAAGTTATTTACTTCAAATTTAAACTTAAACAATTTAAATATTGAAAAATAATAACTCTTGGCTAGTTTGTTTAGTGCCTCTTTGGAAAAATAACATAGAAGAGTCGAACAGTAGTCAAAGTAAGGTAAAATAAAAGTTTTAAAAAACTGTATCTTAACAGAAGTTGAAAGATAGAAAAGTCTTTTAATACTAAATAATTTTTTATTCAAAACTAAATAAAACACTTTAAAAAAACGCAAAATTTTATCACTCGACATAATAAATATTTTAAAATTTTTTTTTTTTTTATTAAAGTAAAGGGACCCAATTGCAGGTACCATATAGAGTGAATAAATTAACCCGGCTATTTCAAGCGTATTTTGAGGGCCGAGGCTTGGTCAGGATGATCGTAAATCTAAATCCATCAGTCAACTTCTTTGACGAAAATGTAAATGTGCTTAAATTTTCATCAATTGCAAATCAAATTCAAATTGGCCTCAATGACGAAGAAAAAATACTTTACAAATTAGAGCCTGAAAAATTAGATGAAAAAAATCGTCTGACAGTAGCATGGGAGACGGATCAAAATAAGACCAAACATGTGTCTGACTCTGAAGAAGAGACAGAAGAAGAAAGTGGTGAAGAAGACGAAGAAGATTCGGAAGATGATAATGACGAAACAGAGACTGAAATCGAAGAGACTTGTCGGGAAAGTGAAGAAGAAAGCGGAGATTCTGAAGATCAGAGTGGAGAGTCTGAAAGTAGCAGCGAAGAGGATGAAGAAGAGGAAGAAACTGAAGAGGAGACCGAAATAGAAGAGAGTGCCACCAAGTCACGTTTACAAAAAACTACTTCTACTGTCAATGAAACAACTATGGAAGAAGAGAGTCAAGAAGAATCTGAAGAAGAAGAAGAAGAAGATGATGATGAGGACGATGAAACTATCGAAGAAACTGAAGAGGAAACTGAAATCGAAGAAACAGAAATGACTGTTGAAACAACTAAAAATACCACTACCACTACAAACATCACAGTTAACCATTCTGAAATTAGGAAAGCCGAATCGACTCGAATCAATCCAAAAACACCAAAAAGTGTTCTAAAAAGTGGAAAAAAAGTGGACAAAACCTCAGCAACGATTCAAAAAACAATAAATGAATCCGACTTGAGTAATTTATTAAACGATACTTCCTTGGCCATGGTAAAAAACACAGCTGATGTTTCAAAACTTCAAAAGCTATCCAATAGTGAACTGTGTCAAATAATTGATAACTTAAAGAATCACATAATAAAAAATAAACGAGAAGCAACAAAATTTGAGGCTGAATTGAGAAATCAATTGGTAACCAAATGGTCCAAAAAGGTAGAAGATACAGAAGCCTATTTTCAAAAAGAAATGGAAAATTACAAGCTTAGAATTGACCGAGATTTGACAGAGAGAATAAATTTTATGGAACAAGTCAATGAGAGAAAAAATAAAGTCAAATTGGATGAGTTAAAAAAATCTTTAGACGCACAGCTGGCTGAAAATGAAGAGCTAATTAAACAGTTAAAATGTGAAATAAATAGACTAAAGGAAGAATCGGTGAATAAAAGTGTTGCCTATGGTCAAAATGATCGCTCAATTAAACGCAAGCTCAGTCATACTGGTTTTGATCAATCAGAGACTAATGAAGATGCAAATTTGATGGAATATGATGATGATATTCAAATCAAAAATAACGTAAGCTTAGCATACAAGGCAAATCAATCCATGCAAATCCAAACAAGCATTTTGTCAACTGCGATTAATACTTCAATGCAAACTGATTCTATTAAGAAAAAATCAGTTGGAATCGATGTAAGTTTTTTAACTTGCATTTATATAAATTTTATATAAAAAAATCTAACTCTAGTCAATTAATTATTATATGAGATCTTGCCATTTATCTCAAAGCTAATCTAAAACTTAAAAAATAATTAAGTGTGACTTAATATCTAGTTTAAAAGCAATCAAAGAAAATAGTTGATTTTTTTTTTTTTAATTTTTTAAATATAAAATAGGAATTAGCGTATTTATTATTAAAGTCAAACATTTTTAAACATTGGTTTTAAAGAAAACTCAGTATCTGAGTTATGTCAATCTATATATAATGTGTATTCTACGACTTTGTCAATCCTTTGAATCTCCTCAAGATGATTCTCATTATCCATCTTACAGAAAATTAATTAATTAGATTTAATTTTTTAGTTTGACATTTGTCAAAAAGCAAAATAAGTTTTTTCTTTTCAGATTTTACAATTTTACTAGTCATTTTTGTCAAACTATAAGCTTACATTCTTATTTTATATTTTGCCAATTTCTTATTACAAAAGAACATATTTTAAAATTTTACAGTGACATTTATATATTTTTTAATTTAAATTCTGCTTTCTTCTTCTAACTTCTCCTCTCACTAGAGCTTAACACGTCTTTAGACGAGTTGCATTCAAACGTTCAAAAAAGTGCTGTTTTAGGGATCTGTTTGATGAAATTCATCCCCAAACTTCTTTAGTTATCCTTTGCGAAGCATGTTGCAAGTAAAATCGGCGCTTGTTAGCAGGTACAGCTCTCCATTTAACTAAACATTTAGATGGATGCTTGGCAATATTTTTTTCGCATAATAAGGAGGATCCATCAACAGATAAATGTCTATGACATGAAAAAAAAACCCTTTACACTTTTATTGTTTAATTAATAAGAAATATTTTTAGAAATTAATAATTTTTTTTAAATCATCAAAAAAGTAAAAAGCTGAAGTATTTGAATGTTTATTTTTAAGTTTAAAAAAATCAAATTAATGTCATCTATCTTGAATAAAATAAACTAAATGATATTCTTGTATTACTGTTTGATTTAAGACAAGAAAAATTTTTTTTATTCAACACTCATAGGCCCGAGGGTTTTTTCGTGATGTGTAAATGGATGGTTTATCTGAGCCTTTCTTCCTTTGAAGAACGTTTAAACCAATCTTTTATCCATCTTAATTTAAGCACTTTTTACCTTCCACTAGACATAATTCTTATTTAATTTATATCTAATTCTGAAAGGTCTTTTTTCCAATAATGACCTAAATTTTGGATTTAGACAAAAACTACCGTATTCCATCAAATACAAGTTACCGCAAATAGAAGAAAATTGCTAGTCAAAAATTTCCCTTTATTTGAGTTGCTTTTCTCCAAAAAATGTAACTCGTTTATTTTTAAAATTTTTAAAAGCGTTGTAAACTTCTAATACAAATTGAACAAAAAATGCTTTTTTTTTTGATAAATTAGAATTTAAGTTAACTAAACATATTTAAAAAAAAAATAATGCGAATATTTAGTCAGCTAAAATAAAATCTTTTTTTTCATTGTAATTAATCAAATTAGTGTTGGGTACCGTCAGTAACGACCACTGGACCGCCAAAACTTGATATTGGCCGTGTACAAAATTAAATTTAAAAAATTTTTCAAATAAAAAATTCGATGGATATTAGAATTGAGTATAAGAAAATAATTATAATTTAACAGTATAATTTTTCAGCAATTAAATTATCAATTATCTTAAAAAAATATAATCTTCTACCAGAATAAAAAGTCAAAATAGTATAGAAAAATAAAAGAAAATAAAAACATAATTTATCAGCTAATTTATAATAAATTAATTAAAATAAGGTAAAATTAAGCTTTTACATTGAATTTTACCGTTTAACATTCTGACTCAGTTGTTAATGAGAGAAAGGCGGTAAGGCATTGCTCATTGACACATTTGTTAAAATGGTTTCGCATTTCACTTTGGTTGTATTTTAACACAAAAGACAAAATGCTCTAACCAGTATTTCCTTTGATATCATTTTTTTAATTTTAAAGTTAAATTTAAAGTTTAAATTCAAGTGATTTTTAGCACCATCTTGCCAAGAATCTGTTTATATTAGACTTACTTGAATCACAATTATTTTGTTAAATTAATTAGTATTAGCTTTTAATTTCTTCAATTAAATAAAGGTTGACAAATTGTATTATTTTGTTTTTTTTTTTATTTATTGTTGACAAATTAAACTGTAAGTAGAAAAAAAATTGGAAGATTATACAGTTAATAAATCAATTGTTGACAATTTATACTGGGCCTTTATAATTAAAATAATTATAATTCAAAATTTTGTGTTAAAAATTATAAAAATTTTATTTAAATAAATTTAACAGTCAAAATCCGGAGGGATTTTTTCTGCAATGTGAATTTCGGACCACAAAAAAAAAATACTAAATTAAAGTAGCTTTTTTTCTGTGAGTCTAAAACTTGTTCTATAAATTAGATCTGCCTAAACATACTCTGTATCACCCAAAACTTAAGTTTGAAAAATTTAATTTTGATAAATTCTCAATGCGTATAGTGTTTTGCAGAGTTGATGAGTTTTTACACTTTCAATTTTGGTCATACTATTTGCAGAACAAGTTTTAGAATTACAGTAAAATTAGTTAATTCAATTTTAGATTTTTTTTTGTTTTTTTTTGTTCTGAAATTCACATTGCCATTTTTTGGGTGCTTATGTTACATCTTTTCTTTGTTTTTAGTTAAATAAATTAAATAATTTTTGAATTTTTTTTTAATCAAAAATCTAAAATAAAAAAATATTAAAATTAATTAATTTTTGTTGCAAAATATGCTTATTTACATAGAATAAAAAATAACAGAGAAAAGATAACATAATGGGTCATAAAAACCCCTCCGGGTTTTGAGTTTTAAAAAATGTATTTTAAAATAAATCAATATTCATCAAGGCCGATGATGCATTTTTTGATCAAATGTACAGTTACAAAAAAGACCTGAGCATGATGAACCATGAATATGAGTCACTAAACGAACAAATGGACCTCAAGTCAAACGAAAATGAAAATTTAAAAAAAGAACTTAGCAATCAAATGGAATGTTTGCGTCAATTGGAGTCCGAGTCAAAGCAAATACAAAACGAGCTCAGTTCTCAATTAAAGCTGGCTGAAGCTAACTCGAAAAATTTGCAATCTTTGCTAAATGAGAAAGAAGAAAAACTTAATGAAACTAGTCAGCAAGTTGTCAAACTCAAGGATAAAGTATCGCAACTAGAAGCTGAAGCCAATGAAAATTTCAAAACTTTAGAAGACTTTAACTCTAAATTTTTGAAATTAAAGTCTGACTCGGAAAAAGAAAAAAAGACCATTAAAGACCAATGTGACGTGTATAGAAATGAGCTAGAGGCTAAGAAGCTGGCCTACGAACGTCTCGAGGAATCTAAAATGCAAATTCAGATCGAAATCGACGAAATTAAGCTAACAATTGAGGAAAAAAACTCTGAAATTGAAAAGCTTAAGAACGATATTCAATTTAAAGACAATAAAATTGAACGAATTCAGTTCGAAGCTGAACAGCAAAAAGAAAAAGAAACCCTGATTCAACAATACCAGGCACAAATAGTCAAATTAGAGGCTGAAAATGCTTGTATTAATCAGCATGAGACTGCGTCTTTGCCACCAATTTTACATACGAAAAAATCAATAAATCAAGATCCGATAGACGAACCAATGGCGGCTGAAGAGAAGCCTGTTAAAATGAAAAAGTCAAAATCTGGAACGTCTATCAAAAAAATATCGAGATCGGGCAGTAAATTAAGCATTTTGTCCGAGAATGGCGAAGTTGATGAGATGAGCAAAAAAAAGAGTTCCATTAGCAAAACCAAAAAAAAACACTCAGTTGACGAGGCAGGCGAAAAAACAAAAGATAAAAAAAAGGACAGAGACTCGATTAAGAAGACTAAAAAGTCTGTGGATGCTCAAAGTAGTCATGACGAATCGCAAAAAGATACTAAGAATAAGAAATCGAAAAAATCTATTGATAAAGAGGAAGAAATGGAAGTGGATGATCTAAATGAGGTGTCCAAAGTTTCAAAAACAAAAAAAAAGAGCACTTTGAATAGAATCACAGAAATGATAGCCAAGTCTCCAATTTTGGAGCCTTTAAGAAGTAATTTTCTTGCCAAAAGTAGAAAAAATGTATCACTAATTAAAAAATTAATTTAGACCGTCCGACTCGACAAGTGAATCTAAAAGCATCATCTTCAAATGCATCTGAATTATCGACTTGTAGTGTGTCATCGACTGGCAAGAAAACAAAATCTAGCGCAAAAAGTTCAAATCTGATCGAAACTTTGAATAAAATTCAGGTTTGAAAAGAAATTAAATCTGTTTATTTTTAAGAATTTTTTTATATTTTTTTAAAGGATGACAACGATGAGAATGTAAATCCTGAGGTCGAAGAAAAACCAAAAAAAACTCTGAGAAAGAAGCGAGCTGTTTAAAAAAATAAATGTTTTTTTTTTAAATTTAAATTTTATAGAAAATTTTTATTTTTCAATTTTCTAAAATTAGTCTTAAAAAGTTTTATTTTTTATAATTTGAATTTTTTTTTTATTAACAACTAAAATTGGTATAATTATAAAATTTGAATAAATTTATAAGAATTATTTTTAAATTTTTTTTCTTAATAATCATCTCAAATTCATCAAAATAATTGAAATAATGAATATGAAAATTTTTAAAATTATTTGCATAGATGACTAATATCATGAGTGAAAAGTAAAAGCTTTGGAGCATTATGGTCAAATTTATAATCAAAACATTCGAACTAATACATTTTCTGCTAGTGATGAATGGACAGCTGGGTAGTTTCAAAGAAATAATAAAATATTTAGATCAGTTGCTACAATTGGTAGAGAATTGCTGATAAATTGTAATCAAACCTGAAGTTCCTTAATTTTTTAGTAATTTTCAGCAATCAATTCAATAGAGTCTTAACTCAAATTTCAATAAAAGTAAATGCAGATAATAATAGTGAAACAGGTCTTAAGAAAAGGGAAAGAAAAAAGCTTCAAAGCTATTACAGTAAGCTTTAAACCTCATTTCATGTGGTTAACCCACATCATAGCTATTTATTAATTATTATTATATTATTAAATCCATTTAAGCGTGTCAAATTAAATTAATTTTTTCATAGACTTTTATATATTGTACCTTTAACTTTTTACAAAAAATGCTCTGAAAGAAAAATTCAAAAATAGAAAAAAGCTTAAATTTGACTAGGTTTGAGAAAATATTACCATTATTATCTAATTTGTTAAAAAAAAAAGTCAAATTTATTTAAAAAACCTCAAGAAATATTATTTATTTACTTCTCTTTTTTAGTCAATACGTTCAAAGATAAAAATAATTACAAATCATTGTTTTTCCAAGGCTTTCATTGCCTCATCCATCTTGCCAGCTTTTTTTTTGATCCAATTGCTGCCATAATAAAGCGATTGGGAATCTTTATATAATTTTAATTAGCTGAAAATGCTATCATATGACATTATTGGCTTTTAATTGATTAGATTTTAAGTAAAACCAAAAACTACATTTACTTATTGCCCATTTATCTTTGTTAGAGTCAATAATTTTAATTTTTTTCACTCAATTCAAATAGCTTATCAAAGTCCAATTAGTTGATATTGCTTTAATTTTTCAAATAAAATCACTGTTGATCAATCCTTAGTTTTCTTTTTTTTTGGCATGACAAATAGCCTAGAAATTTTACCGAACTTTTTTATAAATGAGTTTGCAGAATGCAAAAAATCGTATTCTATTTTCAATTTTTTTCAATTAATTTTGAAAATAAAATATATTTTTTTTTTTATTTATTAAAATTTTTTAGATTTAAACCAGCTTTTTAAAATAAAATAAAATCAAAACATAAGCAATCAAAAACTTCAAACTAAAACTTACTTGGACACTTTTTATATTTATCCTTATCTGTGGAGAAAGAAATAAAAATCATTGATTGAATAAGCCAAATCTTTCTCTAGAAAATAGTGTTGGATACCGCAAGTGACGGCCACTGGACCGCCATAACTTGGTGTTGATCGTCTTGGTGTCCGCGGAGAAAAAAATTTTTTTTTTCCTTTTTTTTTATTTTTTTCTTATACTCAATTCTTTTATCTATCGAATTTTTTATTTGAAAAATTTTTTTTAAATTTTATATTTGTACATGGCCATAAAACGGCCAACACCAAGTTATGGCGGTCCAGTGGCCGTCACTTTCGGTAGCCAACAATACTAGAAAACCTAGAAAAGGAAATGAAAAACATACAGGAAGGGAAAGGAATAGGAAGGGGAAAGAAAACGTACAAGTTAGCTTTAGCTTGTATTTCAACTAAACGACGAAACTATTTTGCTGAAAAGCATGGGAAATGTTATTCGTTGCTTCCTTGAATGTACTTTGCATTAACCAAAAAATTTTTAGTTCACATTAGTAAAAGTAGAATGAAAGCTGTTTTCGATTTTGTTTAAGCAGAGCAATTTTCCGCAAATGATAGAAATTAAAGTTCGTCTAAATTGAACATTGAAAAAAAAGTACAAAAAAAAACCGCCCCAGTAGGAAAAAACGATCATAAACCGCGCAAAATCGTAAAAGCATGTAATCTGCTGTAAAGCTTTTATTTTGAGATAATAGATAAATATAGGCATATGTCCGATTGTGAATTTAAAACCATTTAAAAGCACCATTAGAGTAACCTGACGCTCTTTGCTATTCGTTCTGTAACTCTGAGAAATTACTTTTTTACTATTCATAGCTTTTTTCATTGAATACAAAATTAAGATATTTAATAGCATTATTAATACTGTGGAAATAAAATCTCTGATAAAAACATTTAAAATGCGAAGATATCTGCTTGTTTGGTCGAAGTAATAATAGTCTGTAAAAGCTACTTGGTATTTATTACTATAATTGCTTATTAACACAATTTTATATTCAAATATTCGGTTAAGATAAAATACTAGACAAAATACAGCTAGCGAAGGTGTTACTATGAAAAAATAGTATTTTGACTTGAAGAAATTGAGCTTTTTGAATAAAGAATTGATTTGTAAAAAACGATCAAGTGTTGCCAGTAGGTCCAAAAATGTTGAGTACATAACTGTTACAAATGAAGCATAGAAATATAGATATATTGTCCAAATTTGCATTATGTAACTAGTCGAACTTGTGCATTCATTTGAACAAAAGTAAAATACTGAAAATGAGTTGGCGATGAAAAATAACATTTCATCGATTGATCGAATGAACAAATATTTGTACAAAAAGCCTGTTTTATTGCATTTTTTTTTCATCAGATGATAAAATGAAATTGAATTTAGCAAACTAAATAAAATGCCAGTAAAATTTTTGACTGGACTTAAGTAAACATTCAATATGCGACTAAGATCCAAGCAAAATTGTGCAGAATTAGACGTCGAGTTATACATTAATTTTTTTTAAATTAAATTAAATCTAAATATTTTAAAACTGCTTGAAAATATCCTGATTTTAATAATCAACTGGGACTAAAGTTAAAAATTTTAAATAAATTGAAATTTTAGATTTTAGACTAAGCTTAATTTAGTACTGTATAAGGATGATACTAAAAAACGGGTCTATTCTTTTAAAATAAGAAAAAAGGATCCAAGACTTCTTGACTGTTCTGTCACTATTTTATGGAATTTTTTTAACAAAAGCATTAGCCAAGCTCTAGGACTTTTGCTTCAGTCTGTACAGGGTTTATATCTATATCTATATCTCTTTTATATTTAGGTATTTTAAAAATTTTATTTTTAATTTTTGGATCTTTTTTTATTGATAATTTTTTTAATTTTCCTTTTGTATTTGGAAATTTTTCCAAGAAATTGTGATTTATTCCTCAAGTAACATTTCCTTAAATATTCTTAACATTATTTTATTAAAAAAACTTTTGTATTCATTTGAAACATCATAGTCTCAAGTTCCTATTATTGCATTTTTTGTATGTATTATTTGACCTTTTGTATAGGTTCATTTTTTGCATTAAAAAAAAGAGTCGATTTTTTTGTAAAATTCCTAAAGAAAAGAACAAATCAGTGAACAAATCAAAAATCTTGATGTTGCCAATTTAGCGGTTGAACCGCGAACCTGGTCGGTCAAATTTTTTGACCAAAAATTCTCAATTCAATGTTTTTTAGAAAACTACAAATTAGCTGAAAATTTCTTAAACAAGTCTTTTGGACATGACATTTGCTGATTCGGTGCATGTGGAGAAAAGGATCATTGCTTTTGATTTTCACTCAAAAGTGTCCATTGAAGGGCTCTTTCTGGTATCCTTTATTCTTTCATTCTAAGTAAATGTCCAAGCCAACACAGTCTTTTGTTCTTAATATATTGACTTAATGACTCTGTATTTTTTCTTTTGTATAAGAAGAGTTTTATCAAGTTAACTATTTTCTGTGGTAAGCCATATGATCTTAATATGGCCCACAGGGCTTCTCTGTGTATGCTTTCAAAGGCTTTCTTGAAGTCAATGAAGTTAAGATTCAGGGGTCTATTCCATTCCAGAATTTTTCAGAACCATGTATGTTCTGAAAAGGCACACTAGAAGGCTAAGTTTTATCTTCGAATAAACTAGTCAAAAAAATAATAATCTTGGGATGTTTTCCCAGAAAAACATTAGAGTTGGAAACATTATTTAGTCTCCTCTCGAAAATCTGCCAAAATTCAGTTTCCCTTTAATTATTCTCATTGCTCAACAATTAAGACGCACTTTTTTCTCAAATGTTTTTTAGAAAAGTTAATAAAATTAAATTGACCATGATGATTTAAGTTTATTCTGCCTAGGTAACTTGAGTACTTCGGCACCATAATGCCTTTGAATCGAAAGCAGATCATTTCGTTTCGCTATCAGAAGAAAAATCTAAAAATTCTATATTATATTGAAGGTTAGGTTTCATAAATAATCTATTTAAGAAACATTTATTTTTAATAAAATTAAATTTATCCTTCAATTAATATAAAAAATTTGATGTTTGCATATTTAAACTCAGCAAAAAATTAAAAAAAAAATTAAGTGAATAAAAAAGTCAATCTAGGAATTCTGCACAAAAATATTTGACACAATTTATTAATCTCTAGGCTTAAATAAATTTTTAAATATTTTATTTTAATAATTATTTACTTTGTGTTAATTTTATTAATAAATCATTGATATAAAAAATTCTTAATCTCGGTTTCCGGTTCTTTAACTTACTTCCTGAAAAAATTAGAAACCTATGTAAAAAAAGCCTGTCAGATCATTTGTCTTTTGAAACATAAAACTGAAAGAAATAGCGATATTGTTCAATTAATGAGAGTATCAGAAAAATGTGTTATAAACACACGAAAAAATTTTAGCTACCATTATAGGAATCAACAAAGTCTGAAGAATAAATACAAGTAAGAAAAATAATATTGTTTGATGCGGTCTTAGCGAACCAAACCAAATCGCGGTTTGTTGGGGTCAGGTCACTGGTTTCCAAAACAGTCTCAATTTTTGACCGAAATAAAGATTTTAAATTTAATCTAATTAACTAAATTTTATTAAAATTTAAAAAATATTAAAAATAAAAAAAAAAAACTAAATGATTTTTAAGTATTTTTTGAAAAAAAAATTTAGAATAAAAAACAACAATTTTTTTTAATTTTTAAATATTTTAAAATTTCAATCAAAAATATTTCAATTTAACAAATATAGCTCACATACTGGTTGGCCGTATTTATGGCCGTTTGTTTTAACCTGAGTATATTTTTTTACGGTCTGAAAATGAGATCGTTTACGAGACCGACCAAATGACTACCTGCAAACTAGATGGCCAGATTTGACGAATACGGTTGGGATCAAAAAACATTTTGGCCGTTTAATGTATGGATCCCAACACTAAAAAATACCCACAATTAGTAATAAAAAGTAATTGGGTGACTTTAAAGTAATAAGAGAAAGAGTTAGGAGAATTCAAACAAAGGAATAGCAACTTCCACTGCACATATTTGCATTCTATTGGTAAAAGTAAAGCTGAAATCAAAGTTATTTCAGACTTGACATTTGATTTTGAGTTAAAAATTTATTTACAATTTTTTTTTCTAATTTCAAAACAAACCATCCTTTGAACCTTTGTAAAATTTTCAAAAATAAAAACTAGAAACGTGATTAGGCTTTTGTAAAAGCTTATTCAATATTGATAATTTTAAAGCAATTTATAAAAACTCAGACAAAATAGCTTCTTTTTAAAGAAGCCCTGTTGATTTTGTTTTATTTCTAAATTAATTTTTTAAAGTATTGTTTTTTAAAAGAATATAATTTAATGAATTGTGGGATTGTCTTTTAATTACATTTGTTTGTTTGAAATTAGCTAATTTCCTTTGTTTTTGTACTTTTTTAATTAAAATATTTTCCTTTTTAGTGATTCTTAATTAGAATCAGATGAATTCTTAAAAAAAAAATACTAAACATCCGACGCAGCAAAATTTAATGTTGATTAAGAATTAAATATTCATATTAGAATTCCGGACTAAAAAAAGATCTGTACTTTATTTAATTACCACTAATTTTAAAAAGTATGCTATTTTTTAACTAAAAATAGTAGTAGTATGTAAATACTGCGACTATTTCGTGTAATGTTCTTTGAAACTTGGGCATTAAATTCGACTCTTTTCTGAGTCATTTTTCATGATTATTTTTGAAATAGCTTATTGCACATTACCGCAGTAAATGAAACAACAGTTGTTCTTATTGAGAAAAAATTTTGAATAATTAGAACAAAAATTATAAAATCTTTTAATTTTTACATTCCAAGTTTTGTATGAAATTTCATATTGCCGAATTAATAATGTGCTGAGGTCAACTTTTCCAAATATTAACTACCCGGTATTCAAAATTTTTCACTGCTTAACTCCTTAAAGAGCATAGGATCATTTCTTTTTATATCCACTCAAGTCAATCTTTCGCCTTCACCCTTACTTCTCCCCATGTCATTCCCATTTCGATGGTTTGACCTCCATGTTACTGCTGGTTTTCCTACCTTATGTCTTCAACCTTTGTTAGGGAAAGTGTCGGAGAGAGAACGCACCCTTTTCTGATTTCTATGATTTCTATTGAAGCTTTCAAAACTCAAATTTCTCGTAGAAGATTTTTATCATGTTAACTATTTTCTGTGGTAAGCCATATGATCTTAATATGGCCCACAGGGCTTCTCTGTGTATGCTATCAAAGGCTTTCTTGAAGTCAATGAAGTTGAGATACAGGTAGCTATTCCATTCCAGGCTTTGCTTTATGATGTTTCTAAGTGCAAATATCTGCTCTATGCTTCCTCTCTCTCGTCTAAATCTTACTTATTCTTTTCCAAGTGTAACATCCAAGGAGTTCCTGATTCTTTCTGAATTAAATGAATTTATTTTGCCTTCTCAAATTTTACGTCCGATTACCAGAAAATTTATATTTGATTTGGTTTGTCCATTTCAAATCATTTTGAAATCGAGGTGCTTGAGAAAGTTCAAAGAAGATTTTCTAAACTAGTGCCTGAACTCAAGTCAAAGCCATATGTGGAGAGAAGACAGGCGACTTAATTCAGCTCCATAAAATCCAGCATGTACCTGACCGAGTTAAGTTCATAAATGGAAATCAAATAATGGCGTCGAATGGATTGGACAGTCCAGCAGGTCGAACCAGAACATGTCATATGGCCATTGAGAGACAACTGGTCCGCAACTGTGGGGTCCGCCACAACTTCTTTGTCAACAGAACAGCTGGATATTGGAACGCGTTAGACGAGGAGACTAAAAGAGCCTCCGACACGAATGTTTTTAAAAACAGGATTGACAAAATTTTAGGATTTTACTAAACAAAACAAAACTTTAAACTAAACGGGTAAATTAAAATTGATCGTTGGCTATTATAGAAGGACGTCTACTGGCGTCGCTTCTTGGGGATTTAGTCCCCAAAAGCATATCGTACTACTACTACTTCTAAAATGAACTCCTAGATCTTTCTAAAATTTAATAAAATTTTTAAAAACTCTAATATTCATATAATATTTTAGTAAAAACATTAAGATTGTCAAGATTTAAAATAATTGATTATTTCCGTTATAGAAATATTGAAATTCAGTCCAGTTAACCAAATATTTTTCAACTTTTTCTTGTTATTTTTGCCTTGTAGCTCAAAAAAAGGCATTTTATATTAATGATTTTCAAATAAATGCATAAAAAATTAATTGTCTTTTTTTTTATCTAACCGATAGCTTCATGATCATGTGCATTTACATAGGAATTGCATATTTTTCTGTGTGCTGCTGTGATTTTTTTTTCACTTAAATGCTTTTTAACCTTAAAATAATAAAAAAACAAAAAATACTTATTTTCTTATTTACATGTAAATATTTAAATATTAAAAAAAAATTTTCATCTATTTTTGTTTATTTTTCTAATTTTTTCAGCTAAAAAATCTTTTTTAAAAATTTTAAAAATCAAAAAAAAAAGGTTAAAATTATTGATTGAGAAAATATTGACTAAAGAAAAAATTAAATTGAAAAATTTATTCTTTAAAATTTATACAAAAATTTTAAAGATGTTTATAGTTAAAAGTTGACAAAATCGTATTCACGATTCATGGTCATTGTTACAATTAAGACAGAATTTTTTGCATCCCATTTTGCATTGCTAGTTTTCGCATTTATTGGATGTGGTAAATGAAGGCCTAAACGACTTAAACACAAAGGGAAAAAACAGATTAATTTAATGACAAATTTGGCCAAAAATTAAAATTACTATTTAGAAGTTCTGCAGTCGAGAAATTTATCATAAGTATTTATATCAATTTCACTAACTTTCTCGATCCCTGGCAATTCAATTTTTACAACCATGTCCTCACAACTAGACGTTGCCGGAGTTTTATTTCCCATTTGAAGAAATAACTCTTCAGAAGACAATTTCTGTTTGAACAAAATCTGATATTCCGGTTGAATACGAGGATCGTCAGTTGTATCGTACTCGGCGCCCGCCTCGACTTCATCCTCATCCCATATATCTTTACTCTGCTTCTTAGTGTACAAATTGCATTTTTCTTGACTTTCACTAGACTCTTTCTTTTTTGGGCCGATGCTTCCAGGTCCTAGTTTTGCAGATAAATTTTTTACGGGCTAGAATCACAAAATCAGACATTGTCTGGACTAAATTTTGTTAAATGAAAAATACTTGGTCTTCTTCGTCACTTGATTCATCCTTCTTATCTCGAAGTAAAGTTTCTAATGACTTGATGTCAAACGAGAGATCGGTCATTTTAATTTTTGAAAATTCTATTTTACTTTTTTTGTTGTTTAAAATGACTAATTTTTTTGGTTTCCATGGAAATACATGAGAAATTTCGAGATTCTAAATTTGACTTATTTGATACTTTGACATGAGATGTTTTTTCTAGTTTCATGATTTTTGTAATGCCATTATTAGTTTTTCGAATTAAATTTTAAGTTTTAATTTAATATATTTTTTATTATTTTTCCTTTTCATTTATCTTAGTTTATTGAATAAATATAAATGGCACAATTGATGACATACACCGTTGTTTACAGTACTTTAGCTATG
>PJRA01000428.1:907856-918205 GCA_016987375.1 Brachionus koreanus
AAATATTTTAGATCAAAATCTTTAAAAAATACTGATGGATCAAAATAGAATGAGGCTTTACAGTTTAAGATATTTTAATTAGAAGATGCTCCACATGATAAGGTAATAAAAGTATAATAGATGATCCATAAAAAAAAATTTTTGAACTAAAAAACAGATCTTTTGATTAGGCGACATAAATATTTACAAAAAGTCAAATCTATCTGCTAAAAAATCTCGAGATATTATAAAGGTATAAAAAATGACATAAGACTCTTCCTTTAATAGAATGACGCAAAGTTATTAATTAAAAAATCTTTTGAGATTTAAAGTTATTAGATAGATCGTATCTTAATTCAAATTAGAATTAAGTTTCTTAAAAAAGACTGTTTTTATATACTAATTAAGACTTTTTCTTTTGAAATTGAGATTCAAAAAAAAATTTCACAAGTTAAATTTTAATGGTGATTAATCTTTTAATATTCGATTTAGTTAAAATTTGTTTTACTTAAAGAAAACAACTTTTCAAGTTGATAAGTTGATGGGTGAATTGTAAGGAGGGTGGAATAAGTCCCCACTCATTGTTAAATAAAAAAATTAAAATATATTATATTATTTCTACTTAAATAAGTAGAAACAAAAATTTATAATATGCTAAATAATTTTTTTCATAATTTCCTGGCTACAAAAATTTAGCATAATAAAGCTCAAAGCGAAAAACTCTTTATCAAACAAACAAAATATTTCTTAAACAACAACGAGTCCATGATAAAATAGCAAGTACTCATGAAAGTACAATGAAAATATCAAGTTAAATAAAAAAAATTAAAAAAGCTGTTGTCAAAACTTAAATTTATTTTTATTTTATTAAATTATGGATTTTTTTAGTTAAATAATCAATAATTTTAATTTAAATGAACCTACCAGAACACAATTTATTAGCAAAGTAAAATTTAATTTGTCTGAAATTTTGAAATTTGATTATAAATTTTACTATGCTAATTTATTTAATTTGGCAACAAACTGCAATATACTTAGTTGCACCTAAAGTCAAAGTTTGCTAATGATGTGCAAAGTCTCTGCAAAATGCACTTAGTTAAATTTGTCCAAATTTTAATTATGCTAAGTTTGCAGAGTTTTTTCAGATTTTTCATAAAAGTGCAACTTAGATTGAAATTTTCTCTTTAATATATTACGCCTTTGGCATAGACTGTTAATCAATAAAATAATTATTAAAGATCTCATCCTAGTTAGTAAACATTTAGGACGCACAAATTAAAATTCCCTTGCATTTTTTTGACCTTATTTAGATTTCTAAATAAAAAATCCTGAATTTGAATTTAACAATTCTTATTAGATTGGTACAATTGAGCTCTTTTGCATTTATAGTTAAGATCATAATTTGTGAAAAATACTTTTTTGTTTAGATTTGACACATTTAAGATAAAAGGAATTTTTCTGAGGTTAAATCTGAAAGTTTATTATTTAAATGTTTTAAATAATTTTTTAAATAACTTTATTTATTAAACTTATTACCAGTTTAATAAATTTTTTTTTTTCTATTTACAAAATAAAGATTTGCTAAAAAATGCAAAATCTGTAATTTAATTTTGATCTCACATAGTTATATGACTTTTTATTTTTCGTTTAATTTTTATTTTTAATTATTAAATTTTTTTCCAAAAAAATTATCTAAGATTCTTTATTTTTAAATGAATTTAAATGTTTTTTAAATTTTTAATTCTTTATTATTTTAGCTTTTAAATCGACATCACAACCTAAAATGTTTTATTTTTTATAATAGTTAATTTTATAGATAATAAAAAATAATGATCGCGAAAATAATATATATAAATGTTGTTTTTGAATAATTTTTTGTTATTTTATGCACTGGAATTTCCAAAAAATTTGCATAGTAACTCCTTTTTTAAATCAAATTTAGAATAATTTTTTCATTTAATTTTAAATTACATTCGAAGAATCATGTGATTACTAGTAGCTTGCTTAAGAAAACGATCCAATAAAAACATTCTTTCATTTAGAAAATCTCGATCAAAATTATTTAAAAAAATTCTTCTACCAGGAAATCGAATGACACAATTGAATTTTTTAATCAGATTATTTAAATAGTTAAATTCACTATAGCGTTAAATTCACCATCTAAATTGACCAAAATTTTATACTTCTTTAAAAATGAAAAATTTAGAAATTTCAATAAAATTAAAGTTTATTTAAAAGATCAACTATGTGTCTATCTCTCGGGTTTTCACATATTTCGTAATCAATAATATCAGTTGTTAGTCTTTTCGGTGTTAATTTACAATTACTAAGCATTTTTCCATTTAAATTAAATAATTGAAAAAATTTAAATAAAATAAAAATTTTGAAATTAAATTACTAATTATTATTGAGACACAATAAAATTTAAATTATCTATTTTAAATTGAGATAAATTCTTTTTCATTTTGGTAAAAAAAATTAAAATGTTAATATACTATCAAATGATAATTAACTTTTTTTTAATTATTATTTTATTTTTCAGAAAAAGATAAATATTTTAAAAATATTTATTGAGTTTTTCTTTTCACGGATATTTTTTAATTTAGTATCAATAAGGAACATATGCTTTGTTGGCTGTATTTCAGTCAATTTGTTCAAAAATAATATAGCTAATCAACTCTTCCACCTACAACTTTTGAAAATTAGTTAAATAAATATATTTGTATTGTGCGAGATTTTTAAAAAAAAGAAGGTCTTACTAATGATTAGGAATAATTGGTTATATAAACGTATTATTGATCATATCAGTTCTTGACTGATGATAAATTTAGAAAAGCTTATTATTTTTAAAATATAATTTGGAAAAAAAAATAATAATTGAAGATAAATAAAAGAAAAAAATTAATAAAAAACTTTATTCTAAAATAATAGAATTAAATTTTCAATATGTTGAATATGCTTGTTCATATTTAGCTGGTGCTGCAGGAGCAGATTCATAGGTATTGTAAGATTTAGCTTGTTCATAGTTATTATTATCAGATGAGTAAGCTTCAGTTTGATAAGTAGGGTATGCAGATGGTGTTGGATAAGCTTGTTTTTGGTAAGTTGGATAAGAATATTTTTTGGTTCCACATGGAGCTGGAACTTGTTCTGGTCTAGCACAAGTTTTAAGTTTGTTATCCCAAACGGTGTTATACGGACATCTCAAAATGTACAAGTAACCATTTGAACATCTTCTGAAGCTAGAACATGAACCTGGAACACGAGTATAATCAACTGAAGCATCGCATTTGGCTTAAAATTAAAAAAATCAAATAAAAATAATATTTTTAATTATTTTTAATTGTTTAGATTTAGTTTGTGTGGAATTAACAAAAAAGAAATATTACGTGGTTTTGGTGCATATGGCATTGGGGCATAAGATTTTTGTTTGTATGGTTTTTCAGCTGGTTGTTGGTAACCATATTGAGGCATTTTGTTGTAAGATGGTTTTTCAGCTGGTTGTTGGTAACCATATTCAGGCATTTTGCTGTAAGATGGTTTTTCAGCTGGTTTTTGGTAACCATATTCAGGCATTTTGTTGTAAGATGGTTTTTCAGCTGGTTGTTGGTAAGAAGTATCAAGCATTGGATATTCTGGCATCTCTACATCTGGATAAGTTGTTGCTTCAACTTTTTTATATTCTTGGCCGTACATACTTGATCCATAGACTGCAACAGCCAAAACAAATAAACTACTTAGTCTTAACATTTTTATTCCAATTTCAATTCTTTAATTTCTAAAGATTATTGTTTCGTTTTCGTTGATGAATTAGATGAATTTTTCTCACAATTTATATTTTCTAATATTTAATGTCATTTTGTGCTTTTAGATCATATTTAGCTTTTTTGATAACCCTTCGGAAAAATAAATCTAATAGTTTATGATACTTTTTTCTTTTTTAATAGTCCAAAATAGTTTATTTTTGATGCTGCTTAATCACTAATATTCAGGTGATCTTTTTTCAATTTTTTTTGTCAAGCAATTTTTTAAATTCTGTTCTTTTAATTCTCATAAGCCGGAAGGTTTTTTTGGCTCTTTATGTTACATCTTTTCTTTGTGTTAAGTAAAATGAATAAATCATTTTCGAAATTTTTTTTCAATCCATAAACAAAAAATATTAAAAATTATATAATTTTTACTTCAAAATATGCCCATCTTCATGAAATAAATTTTTAATCAAATAAATCATCAATTTCAAAAGAATATATTTTTAATTTTATTTAGAAATAAAAAATTAAATATCGATTTAATTTTCTAATTTTCGAAAAAACTTCATCGAAACTTTTCTCTAATTTTTTTACCAAATATCACCAAAAAATTGTGAATTGTGAATTTTAGAGCAAAAAACAACAACAAAACTTGAATCTGCTAATAGTTCCAATTTCATCTTTTTATATATTTGTTATCATATATTCGCATTCAAAAAAACTATGCAGTCTTTCCTCGATTTTTTCATGGGTCTTTGTGAAATTAAAAACTTTGACAAAATCAAAAATTTTAATTTATCAAGTATAAATTTTGTTATCAAAATTATTCACAAATATTTTTATAAAATACTTTTTTTTTACAATGGTTGTACTGGAGAAAAAATTTTCTCCATTTTAAAAGATTTCTATATGAGGTTAGGAGGAGTAAGTTTTTTACTGTTTATTAATTAAATAAATATAGCAACAGTCTTTTTTGATTAAAATTTTCAATTTTATTCAAAATAGGCGCCAAGTAATTAGACATCAATTCAAAAAAATTAATTGATTGTATATAAAATTGATAAAAAAATGCAAGTTAAAGGATTTTTAATTTAAAAAATTAGTTTAATAGGGCATAATTGAACTCCCGAAAAATGTTATAAAAGTAAAAGTAATATTCTCTTATCTCTTATTGAGTATATTCTTTATAAATTAGAATTTTAAAATTATAAGATAATCAAAATCTTTAAATTGTTGAATATATTTAGATATATTTAAAAATTACGAAAAATTCTACAAGATGATGAGAATTTTTATTGTCTTGCTTTATAAAATAATAAAGTTTTAGAAATAAAGAACTATATAATTAGTTGTCAACAATCGGTTTTTTTGAATTTTTATTATTTTAAAATAGAATTTTTTATACACAGTTAAATTTAATAGCATCATCAATTAATCTGTTTATTCTTTAGATCAAAATCTTTTAAAAAATACTGATGGGTCAAAATAGAATGAGGCTTTAAAGTTTATAAACATTTTAATTAAAAGATGCTCCGCATGGATAAGGTAACAAATGTATAAAAATGATAACAAAATTAATTAAATAGAAAATGATCCAAAAAAAAATTTTTTTTTACTAAAAAACAGATCTTTTGACTAGGCGACATAAATATTTACAAAAGTTAAATCTATTTGCTAAAAAATCCCGAGATATAGGCAAAATGAAAATAATTTTACATTTTTGCATTTTCATATTTTTAGATTTTTTGTGCAATATTTAAGAAATTTTTTTATTTTATTTTTGTTTACCAAATTATTTGAAGGAGTTTTTTTAATTTTCTGAAAAATTGCACAAAAAATCTAAAAATATGACAACTTCCTGAAATAGAATGAGGCAAAGTTATTAATTAAAAAATCTTAAAAGATTTACGGTTATTAGATAGATCGTATATTAATTCAAATTAGAACTAAGTTTCTTAAAAAAGACAGTTTTAATATAAAATAGAAAACTTATTCATTTATTGTTTTTTTTTAGATACTAACTAAGAATTTTTCTTTTAAAATTAAGATTCCAAAAAAATACCACAAGTTAAATTTTAATGGTGATTAATCTTTTAATATTCAATGTAGTTAAAATTTGTTTTACTTAAAGAAAACAATTTTTCAAGTTGAGGGGTGAATTATGTGACGAAGTGACGAAGTCCCCACTCCTTGTTTTATATAAAAATAAAATTCATGGATTTCAAATAGTATTTAGAGTTTAATTTTCATTGTTTTAGACCAATTGGTAAATCAAAAATTCTGTCTTCAAGTTTATTCAAGAGCTCCAAGATGACTACTGAGGTCTCAATAGATCTTTGAACTGATTAAAACATATGAGATAAGATCAGATTTTGCTGTGCATAGCTTATCGTCCACTTTTATTTTCATTTTTATTCTAGTATCTATTTCTGCGTCTAATCTCATACAAACAAATTGTTTTAGAGCATTTGAGGACTCATGTTTACCATGCATGTTTGCTTTTTGGTTCAAAAATTGACAAACAATTAAAACATTAAGCTCTCTATAAAGCATCTTTTAAATTTTCAGAAAAAAAATAATCATTTTTATTGAACAAAAAAATATTAATTTAAAAAAAATAGATAAATGTTTATCAAAAAAAAAATACTGTATTTTAAATTTTTTTTTCTAATTCGAGAGAGTGGATATTGTGTGAACAAGACTATTAATTAAAACTATTTTTTCTTTTTTTTAATTTTCAAATTTGACAAGTAATCAGATGGCTGATTTAGTTGATCATGAAGAAAATTATTGGACAAATGATGGCCAGCATCGATCGGCTCATAGGATTCGACATCAACTTCAGACTCGTTGCGAGTTTCCCTCTTAGTGCCACACTTGTGACAATACCAGTTTTGATTTTCGGGCGGCTCTTCGGTTAAGCCAATGCAGTGCCAATGATACCAGTCATCACACGAGTCACACGCTATCATGGGCGCAGAGTCGTCCGATTTGTCACAGGCCGGACACGACCAGTACTGATTCGAAGCTATCTCCGTCTCTTGCACAACCTGTCCAATTATTTTCATGGCCGAATTTTTCCTATTCTGATCAATTGTTTCATTCTTTTTTTTAGCATCAGGTGTGGAATTTTCATTTGGATTAAACGAGCAATTTTTTTTCACCGGCGTCAATCTTGACATATTCAAAGCTTGCACTTGTTCAAGCAACGATTCTTCTTCTTGTCTAACCCTCATTTGATGCCACTTGTACTCATCGGCCTCATCAATCGGATTCAATCCACTCTCATCTTGTTGAAAATTTACACAGTCCTGGTCGACATATTCGTGCTGGAAAACGCTATTGCGTTTCATTGATTGATCCAAAGATTGACTTGATTTTGGCTTGTTTTGTGATTTATTCATGCTTGTGTTCTGACTCTTGGGTTCCATGTCCATGGTTTTTCTTTTTTTATTTGGATTAGAGCTTGTTGTTGTTGCGTATTGAGCGGCGATTTGTTGTTGTGTCAGTTGTTGAGCTTCGAGTATTTGACTTGTTGTCAATGTTTGAAGGCTGGCTTGGGCAATTAGAGAACTTAGATCAAATTGAGGATTCATTACTTGATTTTGGGCTTGTAAAAAGGGCAGAATAATCGGAAGAAGTTGTGGATTGTTGTAAGCCTCTTGAAGAATGGCCTCTCTGGCAAAAGCTTCCTGAGCCAGTGCGTTTTGAACTTCCTGTGCCAATGCCTCTTGAAATAAAATTTGATCCGGGTGTATTTGATTAAACTGATTGGTCATAGACTGATTAGAATTGTTGGACGTTGATGGTCGAGCTTTTTGTGCTTCTTTTTTTGTTTGTTGTGATTGTTGCTGTGACATATTTTTTGTCTGTTGATGTGACTTAGCCATAGGCTTTGCTTGATCACTACCTTGAACTTTGGGTGTCGAAACGGACGTCTGAGATTTATGTCTCGCTAGGTTATTTGAAGTTTTTTGTTGAGCAATTTTTTGTTGCACCACTTCGCCTAATTCAATATCTCTGGCTGGCATTGATTGATTCATATTAACAGGTCGGGCGGCTTTTTGCTGTGGATTGGCTCGTTGAGCACTTAGTGATACTGGTCGCTGGTTAGAGCTGGCTTGTTGGGGTGTAGAAAAATTTACAGGCTCGGTGCTATTATGTGACAAATTAGACTTTGATTTAGAAGCTGTCGAATCGTTTTGATTGAGTTTAAGCTTTAGTTTAGGTAGTTTAGGCTCGTTGGTTTGTGCAATCGGTAGTGTTTTTTGGGGCATAATAGGCGTTGATGTCGAATTTGCATTTGTGATTTTTTTTTTATTTTTAATTGACAAATCTTGTGGGCTTTGCTGCACTGAATTTGACTGTTCGTTTTCTGTTTTAGTTTCTGTATTATCGAGCATTATTTGACTAGTTTCAATTGTTGTTGTTAAAGAGGATGTAATAGCCGAGCTGTCTGCACACGAACTGGCCGTATTAGCCATGGCAGCCGCTTTTTCCATTTTTTTCTTTTGTTTTTTTAGAAGTTTTTTTAATTTTTTATCCTCTTTTTTCTTCACAGATTCTTCTTCATTTTCCGATTTGTCTTTTTCGGATTTTTTTTTGTGCTTTTTCTCCTTCTCTTTATCCTTGCTCTTATTTTTGTCTTTATTTTTCTTTTTCTTTTTGTGCTTAGAGCTCGAATTTGCCTCATTTTTATTTTCCGAAGCCGGTTCAATTTTTTCTTTTTCATTCTTTTCACTAATATTTTCATTAGTGCATATTGGTTTCCATAAGATAGACTCGGGCGCTTTTTCCAAGCCATCCATGGCATTTTCATCGAAGTTATTTACTTCAGTTCTTGCTTCTGAGTCGTTTTTCAAAGAGAATTTCAAGCGCGGCACATTCGTTTCAGTAGAAATCGGTGCTTCTTCGTTTAGGTCAAGTGCCAATGAAGCATTAAAGCCCAAAACTTGCTTAGTTTCCTTCACTATTTCTTTTGGTTTGTTTTTGACCGGCTGTGGTTGACTTGGACCTGGTTGACTAGCAGGTGTGGAGTATTTGGTGACCAAACTTTCCATCATCTGATCAACAATGGACACTGTTTTTGCTATTGGCTTTGCTTTCTCATTTGTCTCTTCTATTTTCACCACTTTTGTCTCATCAAATTTCTCGATACTTATCGTCTCTGTATTAGTCTTCTCTACTTCATGTTTTTTTGTGTCAAATTGTTCAACAATCTCAGTCGGAATATTTGTTCCTGCTATTGATTTATTCTTAAAAAAATGTCTTTTAGTAAACAAAACAAAATTTAAGCTCACAATAAAGATTTTTTAATTTTCTTTTATTTTTAAGTATTACTCCGATGCTTGACATCAGGGAATTTTGGTTCAATAGCAAAAATAAAAATTTAAATCTGAAAATAGTTTTTTTTTGGTCTAAAACTTTTGCTGCGCAGACTAAATCACAATATCTTCTGTTTTAACCAGCATTAACTCGTGAAATATGTCTACTTGAATGTGAAAATGTGCTTATAAGTAAGAAGGGTAAAAGATTGGTTATCAAATGATCTTTACACATCGCTATCGACGATATTTGATAACTTTAATTTAATTAACAAGACTAACAGACATTGCCGAGTTGTTCCTCATGATTTGACTGATTTTATGTTCAACGATACATTGAAATTTGTAGAAAACTAAAGAGAATCCTCTAGATGAATGGTGTTTCAGACGAAACATTACTTGTGATGAGAAGTGAATATATTTCGAAATTATGACCACATAAATCAATGGTTGGACCCATCTCAATCAGCTCACTCAGTCGTGAAAAGAGAACGCTTTGGCATAAAATATGATGCTGGGTGTTTGGTGAAATTTCCAAGAAGCAATTCATGCAGGGATTTATTCTGAACAATTAGAATGAATGTATGCTTCACTTCAAGAAAAATATCATTCTTTGTTTGACCGAAAACTAGGTTTGTTTCTTCAAGATAAGGTTAGACCTCATTAAGCTTGAAGAATAATGGCAAAAATAGAAGCTTAAAGAGATGGATAAACTCCTTTCTCATCCAGCATATAGTCCAGATCTTTCTTTTTCTGATTAGCTTTTTTTTCTCTCAATGGATCATTTTTTAAACGACAGCATTTTACTAACTAAAGCCAAGTTGAAGAAGGGTGTGGTGACTATTTTTGGCTCCAAAAGCCGTGAATGGTTCAAGAGAGCAATCGAACTATTCGCTGATAAATGGCCAAAGACTAAAGAGCATAATGGCTTATATTTTGAAGATTAGCTAACTATCGCTATTTTTATAGAGAAATTAATGTAAAAACAAAAAAACACAAAAAATTTTTTAACCCTAATTAATCTCGAATCATTATTTTAAACAATATTAAAACAATAGTACAATTAATATTTGGTTTTTTGTATTTTTTCCAATTTTAAAACTCAAAGATCGGAGGAATTTTTCGACCTAATTATTTGACTCGTTTTTTTGCTTTTTTTTCAAATTATTTTGTTATAAAACTTAAATAGTTTTAAATATACTTAAATATTTGATTTAAGATATGATTGAAAAAAAAATTGGAAAAATGATCAAATTTTTTTGAATAAAAAAAAAACAAATAGGAAGTAAAAAAAAGG
>PJRA01000428.1:918773-938795 GCA_016987375.1 Brachionus koreanus
ACGAAGTTACAAAAGGGGTTCAAAAGACCCCTCCGGTTTTTGAGTGTTAAACCGAATTGCCAAAATTCATAAAAAAAAGCTTTAAAAAATTTAAATAGAAAATTTTCTACATAAAAAAAATTGATTTTAAGAAAAATAATTCAAATTAAAAAAAATTTTTTTTCGGTAAATCATGTCTGTTAAATGATAGGTAATGTTAAATCTCTATTTTTTTCTTATCATAATAAATAAGCTAATAAAAAAATGTTCAAATATCAAATTTAATTTTTTTCTAATAGATTAAATTTAGGTATACAAATAAAATATTATTTGAAGAAAAAATTCCGTCAGCCAAGTGGCAAAATTCTTGAAAAATGACATTTTTTTGGAGACAACAAGCAAATTCTGTCATTAATCAAGGATTTTTGATTGATGATGTTTGAGTCAATGCTTTAGATTTTGAGGGTTTTTATTCTGGTTAGAAGTAAACATTTGATGATAAATTTTTCAATCTAACACTATTTAGCTTTTTCGTTAACCCGTATTGTTAAAAAAATATTTTTTTAAATGCCCGGTTATTGATAATTAATTTTTTTTAAATCTTTTTTTCAATTTTTTCAAATCCTTGGGTTAGGTTTAGGGGGTTTTAAGTTAGAAAACAATTTACTTAGATTATTAGAAAAAAAAAATTTTTCACTTACACAAAAGTTAACTGCGTTTGTATAAATGAGTCTTTTGTATTTGGATTTTGGTTTATGAGCATAGCGAGGAAGCATAGCACTTGGTCCGATAGGAGTTCGACTTTTTGTCTCACATTCTGTCTGTTCGCTCGATTCGTCCTGCATATTTTCTTTATCTATTCTATTTTTGAACAAAAACTTTGGCTCGTAGACCGACTTCCATGAGGTATTTTTAAATTTTTGTCCATTTTTGACAATAAAAACGGACTGTTGAGATTGTAGTGAATCTTTGGCGAATTCCTCGCTAGTATTTTGGATCGACTGATTCAAAATTATTTCGGCCTCTTGTATTTTTTGCTTATCCAAAGTCATTAAAGGCATATAATCGTAAATGTGCTCATTCTCTTCATCACTTTGTCTCTCTAATAATTCCTTGTTATTCGGATCCGAGCAGTAGCCCAAATAGTCGGCATAGGATTTTTGTTTTTGTTTGGACTTAGCCCGTTTTTTAACATCCTCCGGTATGAAGCGCTCTTCTTTGTCTGCATCATAAACGCTTTTGCTTATATGCTTTTTGAGCTCAAACTCAGGCGTGTCGACATATTTTATATACTCCTCTAAATCAGCTATGCTAACTTTGTGCTTGTCGAAGGCTCGAGCCACGTCATCCAAACACGTTTCAGTTCGGTTTGCCAGTTCGGCATAATCGTTTGACGTTTTGCTTAATAAATAAATGTATCGCTCTAATATTTCGACTAAAATATCTAAGGCAGATGCTTGGACCGTTTGGAAGCCCACTGTCTGTAGAATTTGCCCCACTGACACTTTGAGCAAAGATCGTGTGTAGCTAATAGGTGACATGGTCTAAATCATTATATTATTTCCGAATTAAAATATTAAATTTTATAGAATTATTTTATATGTTGATAATTTAATTTGACATGGATTTGAAATTACTGCGATTTAAGTGCAAAATTATGTTAACAAATGAACACTTTTTAAGAACAGCAATGAAAATTAAGAGCTTGTTTCAAAATTTTATTAGATTTTTTTTTGTTTAAAATTTTTTAAATTTGAAAAATAATTTTAGTAATATCTAAATAGGTGCATTTAACTTTAATTAAAAGTGTCTCATTTATGTTTAGACTCCAATTTTACCAACAAAAATAAATAAATTTCAACTGTTTGATTGGAAATAGAAAAAATTTTCTTCTATCTGTTTTTTTTTTTTAATTTCTCAAAAAATTAAAATTTTTTTATTTCAATGGCAAAAGCATTAATATTACTATTTATTTTATTAATTAAATTGAGCCTTAAAGGCAATTTTAAAAATTTAGTTTAGTTTAGTTTATCGAATAAATATAAACGGCATAATTGATGACAACTTTGAAAACAGTAGTACTATGTTTCTAAATTATTTTATATAATTATTTTTTTAAATTGAATTAAATGATTCTATGAATGAGAAGAAAAAAAAATAAACGGTAGGATCGGTTTTGGCTGATAGTTTAGCTGCTTGTGCTGACGCTTTGGTTCTTCATTTTAGTCTAAATTTTTTATTTTATATAAAAGAAAAATTCATTTAAAATTATTTTTAAATTTAATAGAAAACCCTACTTTTTTGCACTTTTGTATGCATTTTTAAGGGTCAATAAAAAATATAGTTAAGTAAATTAAAGTTTTAAAAAAAATTTTCAATATCTTCACACAATATCCAGTTTTTTTTAAGATTTTTTAAATGAATTTAATTTTAATTTCAAAAATTATTGCTTGCTAAAGTTAAAACGGAAATTATTTTTTAAGTTTAATATATTAAAATTGTTTTTCTAGAAAAAAATTTGGTGACTTAAAATAAAATTTTGAATTATGATCACAAAAATCGGGCTTTATTTTATTAAAATTGACTATTTTTGATAAAAATATTCCGTTAATAGTTGACTATTATTTCTAATTTTCGCTTTTTTGAAATTTTGAAATTAAAATATTTGCAGTCTTTTTACTTTATTAAATTTTAACTCAAATGTATTTTTAATTAAACTAGGTGATTTTTTATAAATTATAGTTTATTGAAATAGTAGAATTTTTATTGAATTATCCAAGCTTAGTGCTTAAAAGGATAGTTTTGTTATTTAAATCTGCGAAGTGTAAACGAAATGTACGGTCTTGATGGTGGCCGATTAAATTTCTGAGTTTAAGTATTTGATTCATCAGACATTTTATTCCTATTCTTAAGTAAGTTAACTAATAATAATAATAATAATAATAATTGTTAATATTCTACTGTCAAGTTTAGTTTAACTAAACTGACAAAGCAGGAAGACTAACATAATCCTGCTATAGTAGACTAACTAATTCTTAAATTCAATAAAAATAAAGAAAAAAATGAAAATAAAAAAATAAATAAATCAATTAACTAATAATTTCATTTTGGAAAATTTAAGCTGTATCTTATTAAGATGTATCTTTATTTATTAATCAAGGTAAATCGAATTTTTTATTCAATTTTTTGTCAATATTTTTTTATTGAATATTTTTTTTCTTCAATTAAGTTATTAATTAATTCAATTTTCTAAAAATTACGTCAAAACTTCACTCACCAGTCAAAATAGCGATTAAAAAAATTAGAAATAGAAAATATTAATCGAAAAATTAACATTTAAAATTTGAATTAATTTTTTGTCACAAATTCCCCAAGGCCTAATTTTTGTCTTATTTTTACTTTTTAATTTTTTAAAATTTGCCTTAAAAGCCTTCATTCTAATAAATAATAATAATGATGTTGAGAGCTACTGTTATTATTTTTGAATAAAGTAAAGGTAATTTCTATTCAATTAAAAAACAAAATTAAACAAAAAAATTTATATTTTGGCACATTTATTAAATAATTAAAAAAAATATCTAAAGTTTAAAATTGAAGAATATCGACAAATAAAAATGGCTTTTTTAAAGTCTTAAAAGAAAATCGGTGCTTGTTTTTTATCGGCACGTAAATGTGAGAAGAGAACGAGAAGATAAAATTTTTTTTAATAAAAATTTAAAAAAAAATATACACATTTTTTGTCTTTATTTTTTTTAAACTACAAATGAACCCGTTTTTGCTAGCTGCTTGTCTTTGAAATTAAACACCCTCCTGAAAAATTAGTTTTACAAAAGGCTGTTCTTTGCACAATGTTACTGCACAAAATGGGCAAATGCTGCACAGACCTTGTGCAGTGCCTTGCGGCACCAAAATTCGACTCCAGTATTTACATGTTTTTTCACTAGCCATGTGGCCACAAGGTTTGAATGCATACGGTTTGAAAAGATTAGCAATGTTAATGTCTGTGTCGGTGAACAGCGACGGCTCGAGACCCATCACTAGCTGAACATAGGGACCGACCTTGCGGCACAGGGGACACTCGCGCTCATTATCTTTTTTTATTCCCCAATCATGATTGCCATGAACGTGACCACATTTGAGATAAACCATGGGAACGCGATCACTCGAATTGAGGCTCGAGGTCGATGTGCTCAAATCAAATTGGTTCGAAACGCCAGCAGATGCAAAAACCAGGGTTTTTAATCCGACTGGGCACTGAGGGCGCAATTGATTCAAATACTCGAGATTCATATCCAAATAATGTTTGGTCGGAGTGCGCTGTAGGCCCTCTATCGAGCGCCATAGTAGCGTGGCGCCGCACAGATCAATTAAAGTTCCGTCTCTTAGGATATTACTCTTGTTTGGATTGGAAATATGACCGCTTTTGGACAGCATAGGGGTCAGCCTCGTCTCGGACAAACTGAAAACTGCACCTCCCACAGACACTTCCATCCATTCACTAGACTTGCTCTCCACTCCTGTAAAACCACTTGTTGGATGCATTATTAAAACACCATTTGTGGTCACACCGTCCAATTCATTTTTTTCATTTGTCCACTTGGTTGCTTTTTCGCCAAGAAAAATTCGCTTCGAAGCATCAAAGCCCGCTGCATAAATTCTGGCTGTGTACGGATATTCTCGATCTACAATAATTCTACACGAAAATCGACTTATGGTGCTTTGTTGATGCTGATTTGTGGTCTTGAGACCCGAACTAGTCACTTGAGGCACTTGAGTGTCCAAAACTATGAAATCTATGGCCGATTCTGATGATCGACCTATTTGAAACATGTCAGTTTTTTCATCACTACTGTACTGAACTACTACGGTTTGATTACGTGACAAAGTGTATGTTACGGAATGATTTGGATGTTTTTGAATTAAATTCTAATTTTTTTTTTTTTAAAAATAAAATTATTATTTTTTTTGAAAATTTTTTTATCTAAAATTATTACGTCAGCCTCTTGAGAAGATTGAACAAAATGTTGAGAAGCTGGTTTGACGCCGTTGGGTAAATCGCGTCTTTTCAGCATAAATTTACTCTTTCGTCTAGGACTATTTGAGTTGTTAATGGAACCATTGTAGCCCAAGACGACAAGTTCACCGTATTTGATTGAAGTGGCGTTCATGCGTCTTGTTTCAGCCTCTTTTTGATCGACCGCCTTCAATTTTGGATAGAGAATATTGTTTATGTTGTTATTGTTGGTGTCCAAATTTGAGCCCGAGTCTGTGAACGACGACGAGGTCGAGTACGATGCCGACGAGGCGCTTGTTGACGTTGACGGATTCAACTCATCGCTGTGAAGTAGTTTGTTGTTCGAATTGGCTCGAACTATTGAATTGGTGACAAATAAAGTGCCTGGTTTTTCTCTACTCGAACTTCGGCTTCGAATTTTTAGCTTGGAATTATTTGGCAAATCTATGGTTTTTGTCATTGTGAAAAAGTTAAAAAAAAAAGCTAAAAATTAAATCCTATTTTTATCATCTAAAATTTAATAAAAATAAAAAAGGTTATTTTAATCAAGTGTACTTTTTTTTCTTATGACGTAATTTAAATTTAATCAGGGTAAATTAATGGTTAAAAGTACGTGATTTGACTTGGTTTATTTTGTTTGTTTTAGAGCAATAGTAAAAAGGTTGGTTGTGGAAAAATTCACATTTTTGCCAAATGTCAAAATTCATGAAAGATTGTTACCTGAGTGCAGTCACGTGTTTGCACGTCACATTGTAGACCGAGACTTGTTGGTGAGTAGTTGAATTTTTTCTAGCTCTTTGATTTTGATTGATTTGACGATTGCATATGATTTTAAAGTGTTGGTTTGACTTAAAAGATGAGAGGGAATAAATGAGTTATGTTTAGTCGAGGTTTTGCATGCATTCGATTAAGCTAAATGCATGCAATTTTTAATTTTTAAGTCAAACTTTTTCATTTAATTGTAATTGACTAAATATGCATGCGTTTAGTCTAGAAAAACCTGAAGATCTCTTTGTTTGATTTAAATGTTGGCTTAATTGATTAGCAAATTTTATAAATTTAAAAAAAATCGTTTTTAAATTTTTTTTTCACATTAAAATTATATTGATATTAAACCAAAAAATTGATAGAGGTTCTCAATTTCTTGTGGAAACTTGATGCAGTAACAAATTTGTTGTGACTGGTATGCTAAACGATAAGAAGATAAATTATTCAAGGTGTTAAATCTCTTTTAATTAATGTTTGAAAATATAGGAATATCAAAAATTTAAAATGCTCTGTTTGTTTCTTTATCTAAATATAAAAAAAGAAAAAAAATATAATCTAAGCTGAAAAATATTTTTGAAATTGGTGACAACAAAGCAAAATTTTTTATCTAATTAACTTCAGTCTCATTTAAATTTTCTTTAAATTTTTAAAATTTTAACCTTGTTTAATTGACTTATTAATCATATGACTTATTAACACTAGAAAGCCCGACTGATTTCTTAAAAAAATTTCAAATAAAGTTATTAAGTTAAATTATAGATTTTCTTGAAATTTTACATTTTCTAAAAAATTTTAATCAAAATTTTTGGCTAATAAAAGCTATTTTTTAAAATTTTATTTTAATGTGATAAATTTAGAGTTTTAATTTTCAAAAAAGGGTCAAATAAACATTTTATTGAGAAACCAACCGGTCTTTCTAATGGTATTTACGCCATTAAAGTAATTAACTTCAAATCAAAACTTAAACAATTCAAATATCGTAATATAATAACTCTTAACTAGTTTATTTATTTCAATGAACGCCTTTAAGGCAATGTAAAAAAAATTATTACCTCTTTTGAAAAATAACAAGTAAGAGTTGAGCAGTAGTCAAAGGAGGGTAAAATCAAAGTTTTTAAAAACTGTATTTTAACAGAAGTTGACAGATAGAAGAGTCTTTTAATACTAAGCAATTTTTATAAACAATTAAGGAGAAAAGCCTTGCTTAGAGAAACAAATTTGTCTAAGTTGAAAAATATTTTTTAAATTCGGCGAAAGGAATTTAATTTTTATCTAATTCACTTCAGTTTCATAATTTGAAAATCTAAATTTTCTATGCATTTTTAAAATAATAGACTTATTCTTTTTATCAAAAAATAAAATTTGGTTTTAATTTTTGAAGAAATGCATTTTAAAATAAATACTAAAGTTTATTTATTTATTTCAGTGAACTGTAGAGAGCGATTTAAAAAAAAAAAGAAGCTCTATATGCTCTTAAAATCGCATGTAGGAAACTACATTTTCATACTTGTATCAATTGTTAAAGTCTGCTAATTAAGTTTTAAAAAACCCTTAGCAAAACGCTCTTATACATTAAAATCTAATTCTGCTAAAATTGCAAATATGTATACTCCATTTATAGAGACAATTTTTAAATTTAGAAGATTTTTCAATGTTTGTTCTGTTCTATTCTACTTAAAAACAAAAAGCTTAAAATTCAATGGAAAAATTTGGAATGAATCTAACAATTTATCCAAAAAATTAGAATAGTCCCCGAACTAGACAAATTATTAACTTAATAAAACTAGTAAATCATGACTAAAATTATAAAAACTCAATTAATTCAAAATAAATCTGACTTAAATAAAAATTTATCATTTATTTAGTTTTATTCTGAAATAATATAACATAGTTTTAAATTGATGATCTATTATGGAATAAAAAAAATTCAACATTCCATTCAACTTTTTCCTAAAGTTAGCAAATGATTCATAAATTTATTTTTTATAATGAGTTTTATTTCAAATTAAACATTCATTTAAAAAAATTAGGAAATTTTTGTTTATGCTTTCAAAACTTAATCATGAGGCTAAAAGAAGGTCTAAGTCTCCATTATAACTGACCAAGACTCCGCCTATACTATTATTCTAATAAATTTCTAGCACCAATTAAGAACTATTGGTACACATTAATTTATTGATTAGCTTTAAATTTTTAACACAAATATTAATACCCAAAATTAAAAACAAAAATCTAATAAAAAAGATTTAAGTTAACTTAAGAAACAAATAGTTTTTTGTTTAAAAATTAAAAAATGATGATTTTCATTTAACGAGATAATACAATAATCTTGATTTAAAATTGATTTACCCAATTTTTTTCTAAAAAAAACTAATTTCAATAGTTTTTTTACTCATTGATGATTTTTATTAGCAAATAATTAAAAAATAAAAAATAAACCTTATTAGCATTTATTCTTTAGTTTTTTTTGTATAAAAATAAAGGTAAATTATATAAAACTAATTTGAAATAATCTTATTGAAGAAAAAAACACGTTTTTTTAAATTTAACTTAAGAGCATAAAAATAAAAAAATTTTTTAATGAGATATATTAATTAGAAAATAATTCTCCTTTTTTTATGACACTTCTAAGTACTGATTTCATGTTTCAAAAACTTTTTAAAATACAAATTTGCTTCCTTTTCTAACTCCTCAACTTAAATTTTTTGTTATTTGTTTTAAAAGCAATCTATTTTGTAAAAAAAATAAAGGGGTTTTTGATTGAAGTTTTTTTTCCAAATAAAAAATTTAACAACAAAATAACTGACATCGCTTCTTAATAAAAACAGGTCAATGAATTAAAATTAAAATTTTCAGCATTCGAACAATCAATCAGCTTTAATATAAATTTAATTTATCTTAGTGCTTTTTTTTCTAAATCCCAACTCGTATTTTGTTTTATTAAATTTAATTTTAAGACAAACTAAAGCTTTTATCTAATATAAAGGCTTAATGGCCAGTTGATTTGTACAATTTAATTAATTAATTTAAAATTGAAGAAAATACATTTCTAAAAAGAGTAGAATTCTCAAAGTAAATAGGTTGATATTTTCTAAAATATGTCGACTTTTTTTTTATTTGGGAGCTAAATTCTAACAAAAATACCTGAAAACATCTGACGTCAAATAAACCTTAGATAGACTCTCCTGAACTTTGAGTCTTTAGATTAAAAAATCGATATTTTACGTGATTAATAATCATTGACCATTTGTTTAGTGAAAAATCGTGTCGATGTTGACGACTCGAAACAGACCGATCTAAACACCATGCTAAATTTAATCTCTTTTTAAATATTTGCTTGGTCTTTGTGATCAGCAAAGCTCAATTGAGTTACATTCTTACATTTTTTTCGCATTTTTTATTGCTACGAGAAAAATATTTTTTTTTTGAAAATTATTCTTTCGTTCTTATGCCAACAAGAAAATAATTCATAAAAAATTCCATAGTTGTGTTTTTTTCAGGGCTTAGATTTTGATGCTTCTAAATTACTTATGTGTATCTCAATATATGAACACCAATTGATAGGGACTCTAACCAAAGACACTATAACGCGGCAAAAAAAATGTTTTTTTTTTTTAAATAAATATTTATAAAAAAATAATTTTTTTTTAAAACCAAGCTAATATATATTTAAAAGTTAATTATTTTAAAGATATATTATTCTTTCTAAAATTTAAAAAAAAAGGTTTATGTGATCAAAAATTTAAACTTAATAATACAAGATTTTCATTAGGAAAAGTTGTCGATAAATTTGATATAAATTTGAGTTAAACTATTGATCACTAATGATCTTAATAGCTAAAAGTAAATAATTTTAATCTAGATACCTTATTGAATGCCTATTCATAAGATTTGTCTAGTGAATGTTTACCAAATTTGTTTACCAAATTAAATGTTTTGCTTAGTGTCTAACAAACAATAGATAAAACGCGACTTAAATCCTAGCAACACACAAGCAGCTAAATTTGCTCACGATGTATCTAAAATTTGATAAAAATTTCAAGCAAAAAGCTTGTCATTTGTGTCAATAAAAAATAAAAATTTTATTTTTCAAGTTAGCTGAATGCTATGTCCACATACTTTTTGTCAAAAAAGTAATTTTTTTGAGTTGTAGTAAAACTTTTTTTAAAATAAATCAACAAACGTGATTAATTGCTAGAGAACAGTAAGCTTGACTTTTAGTACGCAATTCTTATTTAATTTATAATTCTGTCTATTACATTGAAAAAAAATACTCCCTCTTATCTGAAAGCAATGCGCAAAACAACATTAGACATGAATATTACTCAGTTAAGTAATAAAAAAATTCAAAAATAAATTTTTTTTTTAAAAGTGACAAATAAATAATTAAAAGTCAAGTTTTGTTTTTATTTTGAAATATTCTAAAAACAAGAATAAAAGAACTAAAAATAAATTAATCTAATTTTATTAAAATAGTTTCAATTTAAACCAAAATTCTGATTTAAAATAACTAATCAAAAATTGAAATTTTTTCTTATTCTTAAATAAATGATGATTGTTTTTAAAATTGGTTTCTACAAACTTGTAGACCAAGTATTTTTAGATTGAGATACAAAAATAGAACAGAAATTGGGCCAGCTGAAAGTATTCAAAGTCTAGGATAAGCACGACTAAATCTAGCATGCGACATGATTTTGATTAATGGGTCAGAAATGACAAAAAAGCCAATAGCTAAATTAGTTGAATAAAGTTGAACCGAGAAACAAAAAATTACCAAAACAAATTAAAGGAACACAATCGAAGCTAAAAATATTTTAGTCTAATTTTTGTTAGTTACTTAATAAGCGAAAGATAATACCTTGCCCTAAGATACTACTAGTTAATTTACGACTTGCAATAAAATTTGCTTAGTTGTGTATTATTAGATAATTAAAAATTTTGTTTAAATTTAGATTAACCTAACTAACAGACTCTAAAGCCTTAGATAAGACCATAAATCTTAATTTGTGTACATTTAGTTTATTGTTGCTTGGGTGCATTTCAAACTAGGTTTCTATATTGAAATCCATGTTTTATCAATTAAAAGAACATAGTTTAAAACAAATATTGAATTTTGCTTCAACATAGCATTTTTTTTCAATCAATTATATTTGACATGAAAATAACCCAAGTGAATTTTTTCAAAATTTATTCGAAATATTGCTTTTAAAATTTAATTGTGAACTTTTCTTTCCCACTCTCGTTAAAAATGAGAATATGACACTTTTTATTTAGCCTATTCAATATTTAATTTTTTAGCTCTTAACACTTGTTAATGGACGTATTAAATTTAATCTTGTGAAGAAAATTAAAGACCTTTCGACTTTTATGCTAAAAAATATTTTAATTATTTCAATTTAATTAAAATATTATAACTGATAATAAAATTTCACTAGTTTTAATTCGAAATGGACCGAACATAGAAAATAAATAATTTATTATTGTGTATATTTCTCTAAACAAAGTTTATCTAAAACTAATTTACCAATTTATTTATTAAGTGGAATAGGAAAAATATTCTTTTTTTTTATTTATTGCACAATATTGTTAAACAGACGATTGAAAGCTAAGTTAATTAGTATTCAGAATATGTTTAAGGCTTAAAATTTATGGAAGTTAAAAAATACAATGGCTACAATGCTAACTGAAAATTCATTAATTATGAATCTTGGATATTTCCTTTTTTGAATTGTTTAAGAGAATTTTTTATCCTAATTTATTCTCTATTAAGGGTATAGTTGAAGCCCGAAAAATATATTTCAAACGTAAGCAAGGAATAAATTTAATTTAGTGAAAAAAAACTAATGAATTTTAAATAAATAAAAAAAAATTAGAAATAAAAGATGTGGGAGAGAGGTGTAAAATTTTTTGGACTTGCTGGAATTTTGACTACTTTTCAAGGCAGAATAAAAAAGCTTTCGATTCAATTGAAAAAAAAATAGTTGATTAAATGGTGAGAAATAGTTTATAAATTGATTTGAAAATAAAAATTTTATGGATTAATCCAATATATGGGTTATTGGACTTAACACATTCTTATATCAAACAGAAATTTTTGGTCAGGATTTGTTTTTTAATTGAAATAGGCAAAATAAGCTTTTTTCATTTTTCAAATTTGATTAGATCATTTTAAATGCGTGATTAAATTTCACTGTAGATTTTTATATTTTTTTAAAATTTCAAAGCTTTATTCTTATACTTAAAATTCAAATAAAAAATAAAATTTCCATTAATTGATTGATGGTTTTCTGAAAGTTCAAATTGCAGAATGAGCAGGTATAAAGCTAATCAAAGTGAAGTGTCCCTCACCGGCTTTTTTCTTTCAGCACATCTCACATTACTTCTTCTAGATTGAATCATTATTAGAATCTTAGTAATTCTAAAGCTATAAGTCACTTTAATTTTTAAAATAAAAAGAAATTAATGCTCTTCAAAATGATCTTATAACCCTTTGTTTATTCAATTCCAATTAATATTATAAAATTATAACTTTAAATGAAAATTTCAAAATTTTGGTACTGCTACGTTAAGTAGACCATCTATTCTCGATCAGAATGATTCGTGTACGGCTGCTGATAGCAACCCAAAGCTAAGTACCCTCCAATTATCAAACCATCGTTACACATCACTATTGACGATATTTGGTCACCTTAATTTAAATAACAAAACAGACGTTGCTTAATTGTTCTTCATGATTTGGCAGATTTGAATATTCAATCATGTATTGAAATTTGTAGAAAACTACCTAAAATCCTTTGGATGAAAAATGTTTCAGGCGAATGTGGGGAAAAGTGAATATAAATAAATTTTTTTATTTGAATTTTATTGTTGACTCTTTGACATAAAATATTATGCTGGGTGTTTGGTGAAATTTCCAAGAAGCAATTCATGCAGGGATTTATTCTGAACAATTAGAATGAATGTATGCTTCACTTCAAGAAAAATATCATTCTTTGTTTGACCGAAAACTAGGTTTGTTTCTTCAAGATAAGGTTAGACCTCATTAAGCTTGAAGAATAATGGCAAAAATAGAAGCTTGAAGAGATGGATAAACTTCTTCGTTGTCCAGCATATAGCCCATATCTTTCTTCTTTTGGTTACTCATCGCTGATAGATGCCTAAAGACTATAGAGCAAAATTAATGGTTTTTATTTTTAAAGTTAGCTAACTATCACTTTAAATTAAAAAATGTTAATAAAAACCAAAAATTATAAAATAATTTTTTTCCTCAGTAAAATTTTCTTTAAAACTTTAATTAATTTTTATTTTTGCGTCAACTTTCTGATAATTAGACCACTTTTAATTATTCATTTTTGACAATTTTGAGTAAAAAAATTTTTTTGTTCATTTGAATAAAGAATTATTTTTTAAAAAGTTTCCGGCTTCAGCTAATACATCAATTCGAATGATACTTAAATAAAAAATCAATCTCAATAATTTTGAAAAAAAAATTAAAATAAATTTTTTCACATCATACGAAATTATTACTACTTAGAAACAGCTCCTAATAGTAACAGCTTTTTTTTAACTGTGTTACTGAAATTTGAATTCATTTTTAGACTATCATAATAATAATTAATAATTAAAATGAGTTAAACAGTTTGACTTTTAAAGGAATTTTTGTTTTAGGATAGATAAGAAAAGTCTTACTTTCTGATTTAAATTTTTAACCTCCTTGACCAAAATTTATGAAAATTTTGTTGATAAAATTTGTTAAAGACATAATTCTAGTTTTATTTTAAAAATAGCACAGCAATATAGAAGTATTCAAAATTTAAAATTATCATATTTTTGCATTTGAGTTCGTCATCTATTATCAAAAGTGATGATGAAATCAAATTCGATTGGCTTTTACCGAATACTTAATCTTAATTGTTTTATCCGTCTAAATTGGTTCATAAATTGTTTTTTAGATCTAAAATGTACACAAACTTAGTATGTTTTTTAGTTTTGTCCTGTTTCGTTGCAGTAAATTGTCACCAAAATCATCATCAAGACCAACAAGTCTTTCAGCAGGCTGGTCAGCATCATCAAGCTGGTCAACATCATCAAAATTCAATGATGGAAAATATAAATAAAGAGCATGTTTTGGAACATTTAGATGGTGTTATCAACAAGCCCAAAGATCAGATGACAATTGACGAGCAAAATTTCTACTATTTCAAATTACATGATTATGATAACAACAATATGCTAGATGGCTTGGAGCTTGTCAGTGCTTTTGCTCATAGTGATGGTATTTTTGCTAATCACAAATTATTAATAAAGCATTTCAAATAATCTTCATTTTAGAGCATAATACAAATCCGTCCGACCCAAATGATGGTTCAAATCAAAATAAACAAACGCCAAGAATAAGTGATAACGAGTTAATGAAATTAATCGATGGAATTATGAAAGATGAAGATAAAAACACCGATGGTTATATAACGTATCAAGAATTTTTACATGCCATCAAAGGATAATTGTTAATAAATTTATTTTTAATCTCATAGAATAAATTATTTTAGTCTTCTTGTTTTAATAAAATTTAATCAAATAAATTTGAATAGTTTGCTATGTTAGTTAAAGGTTAAAAATAAAAATGAATTTTCTCAAATAAAAGAATGTTCTATCATTAACTGGTTATATTATTAGAAAATTTTTCAATCCAAAAAAGTCAATCATGGTTATTTACCGTATTTCTCCTAAAAAAAGTCATCAAAAATATAAAGAAAGTTAAAAATTTAATTTTTTTTTCAAAAATTTTTCCTCTTTTAGAAAAATGAAAAAATATAAGCTATCCATCATATAGAATTGCTTTTAACTGTATCTTAAAAGAGAAAAAAATGGACTACTTTCTTTTATTTATTTGAATCACTTTATTAAGCAAAAAATTGTTTTATCTGTTTTAAATTCAAAACTTTCTGTATTTAAAAAAAATAATTCAAATGAAAATAATTCTAATACTAGCGATTCTGTTCTATTTGATGAAATTATGATTTAAATTTTTACCCTTTTTCATCAATTAGAAGTTACCAAAATTTTTTACCTTAATAAACTATGAAATTTTAAAATTTTAAATTATATCTAATTTATTAGCTAAAATAATTGATTTTTCATGTCTGAAATTAAAATTCTAAACTAAATTTTAACGTAATTATACGAATTTAATGACATGTTACTAAGTGAAATAATGACATGTCAGAAAAAAATGAACATTGATTTAAAAAATAGAATTCAACTTTTATGACATGCCTTAAAAAATGAATAAAAAAAAACAAAAAAAACTTTTGACTTTAATGACATTTAAATTTATATCAAAATTGACTTTATATTTTTAACAGTATCTCATAAAGGCTAAACCAAATTTTTAATTTTTTTTTAATAATTTCACTATTAATTACATGTCATTAAAAATTCGCTTTTTATTTTTTTTAATAGTACTCTATTTTAAAGACATGTCAATCATAACGTTAATGGATAATTACGTTAATTTTTATTATTTTTTTAATCTGAAAAATGCAGTAGTTCGGTACAGATAAAAAAAAAGATACAACTTTTTCTAATATTTATCTAAATAAAAAATATTTCATTTAATTAAGTAATTTTTACATGAACAAGAGAAAACTAATGTTTGATTCTATTTTTTAACTTATTTCAAAATGAATTATTTATTTTTAATAATTTAATAATTTTGCAATGTAGTACTTGGTCCGTCTTTTCTTTTTTTCCGAATGGCTTGAGCCTTCGTTTAAACCCAATTGTTACGTAAAGATTGATTACAAATATATAAATATGTAGAAGAAGGAAAAAAGTTAAAATTTAATTTATGCACAATTGTGAATGAATATGTTTTTCAAATGAAATTGTGTAATATGTTTTTTTTCTTAAGGCATGTTAATTTAACATTGATTTGATTACTGACTAAAGCACCAATTTTACAAGGTGTTGATTATTTTTCAATGGTATCAAAAAAATTTCTTTAAAAATATAAAAATTAAGATGTATTTTAAAATTACAATAACAATATAATTAGCACTAAAAAATAAAATCAAAATAAAAAAATATTTTTAATTATGTGCCAATCTTGAGATTTTTTTCCAAATACAAATACTTGAACCTATAGGTGTTTCATAGTTTTTTACATGTATTGTTGCTAATTTTTTATGTAACGCATTTACAATTAAATGCTTACAAATTGAATTTATCCAAATGATTTTGCTAGATTAAGTCTTTTCGTGGATTAAGTCATTGTCTTTTCTTAAATATTACATTTGTATAAATTAGGGTTTTAGATTAAATATTTTTAAGTATTAAATGTTTTGATAAAGATGCCGGTTTAGTTGTGATGATATCTTTTATTTTATTTATTTAAAATATAGTTCGGCAGAGACTTGGTCGGTTGGGTTGGGATGAAAACTTAGTCTTTACTTTCAGCTACATGAAGAATATTTTTATGATTGAAACAAAATGTTAAACTAGATAAATAAGTGGCCTCAGTCCCCAATCAATATGCATAATATTATTGTAATTTTAACTAAACAAGTTTAAAATTATTTCTTAACTTATCGTTTATTTTAAATAATAACATTTTTCGTCCGGAAAATTAGAAAAATTAAAAAACTCCATTTTTTTGCTCATTTATTATAAATTAATAAATAGATAAAAAGTTCAAGTTTATTTTAAGCATTGGTGTTTAAAATTTTATTAAATTTATTTTAACAAACATTAAAAAAGAACAATCACTACTTTTAGAAAATATTTAAAATAAAAAAAAAATGATAAAAATCAATTTTAATCTAAAAACGAAGTAAAAATAAAAAAACCAATAAAAAAATTTTAGCACATTGCACTGGGTCTCCCTCAACTTACTTGTTTTAAAATAGATCAGAAAAATCCATTCGGATTGAAGTTAGGATCCGATGAAAATTGCTGATTGAAATACATGGGGTGTCCAAATTGTTCCATTTGAGGCTGGAAATTTGCACTAAATGAAGCATTTCGATGCACTGATTTGTGCTCTTGCAATCGTTGCATTAAAGTAGTGACATGCTGAAGTATTACACTGGCATGGGCCGAAGTACCAGCTGATCCGAGTTCTGCAATGCTTTTCAATTGACCGAATTGGTTGCAAAAATTGACCTGGACAAACTGCTGCAGACCGGCTTGTCCTTCAATGACCACAGCGCACTCTCGATTTGCACTCAGCTCGGCCAACAGACTGACAGCTGACTTTTGAATTTGACTCAGTGGCGAGAAAAACATTTGAACAAAGAATCCAATACAATCTAAATCTTTCATTATTATCTGATTACCATGCTCCTTGGCCAGCATTAACAAACATGTCGAACTCAACTCAACAATGTCCATTAGATTAACATCATCGACCTTTACCACACTTACAATTTGACTTCCATTGTTTGTCTTTACATTTATCTCTGTGTAAGCATCATACAAAATTTGCATTAATTTTTCTATTATACAATTTTGTTTCAACTGAGCACTATTTAGAGAATTGTTGCACAAATTGCGCACAATACCCAACAACGCTTTCACACATCCCCAAGCTCGCGGTTGAATGCTGGCCAATTGAGTTAACAGCGAAATGCCTTGGAGTGATCTAACCTGTTCCTGAGCAAGCAAATAGTCTGAATATCGGTTAGTTATGTGTCTAATGGCACATAGACATGGCTCAATCAAAGTCGACTTGCCTGTCGCAACATTTTGCTGCACTATTTTAAACAAAATCTGCACTCCATTGGCCCTTAGAGCCGCTTTTTTGTTATTTTCATTGTTACAAGTCAAATTGGACAAAATGCCAGATGTGAGTGTCATCAATGTAACAGTGTTATCTTGACTTTGGCCAGCTATTTGCGACAATAAGTTTACTAAATTTTGAACTAATTGTTCAAGGCCATTTACTCTAGTGGCAGCATCGGACAAATTTCTGAGTATTATCAAACAATTTTGAAGTATATCACCACTTTTTTGTGAATTGATCATCAAACTAAGAGTCTGCATGGTGTTCAGATTGACCAATGCTTGTTTATTATTGGGACACACTGAAAGAACCTTAAGCATTCTGGTCAAATTGAGCAACAATTTGTGGTATTGATTCGATTGATTCATTAATAAAGTAACAATTAATTGAGTACCGCCTAATTCTAGAATAACTTGTTTGGCCTCTGAATTACCAAAAGCCAGCAATTGAAGACAATCGACAACAATAGATAAAAATTTAACATTTTGTCCATGATTTAGAAGAGGTATCATTTGATGAGTCATGCCCAGTTTTCTCAATAGCATTTTAACTTTGTCTCCACAGTCCAAAAGAACATTGTGTAGTGTAGTAATGGCATAGGAGACTATGGTGTCCATAGGAGCACTGAGCATCTTAACCAGAGGTTGAAGGGCCTTTGAATTGACGATTGCCTGAGTGCCAGTTTGTTTTTGAGTGGATATGCCGTAAAGTGCACCGACAAGACTTCGGGCAGTTTCCAAATCGGCAGTAGTGTTCAAACAATCAACTAAACATTGAACGGCATTGTTAGTCTGAATCAGTGCTTGTCTAGGAGCTTCCATTCTAGCCATTTGGTTAAGCAGAATGGCAGCTTGTTGAACAACAACAAGATCCTCGTCAATCAAAAGTTTTAGTAAATCAGGAATAGCTTTGAGAGCCATTTCAGAGTTATCCTGGTAGTTGATCCAGTTGGCGACCGCATTGTCCTCTTCTTTTTGCGGCTGAGGCGCTGGATTTTCGGCAGGCTGTTGGCTTGTCATTGTGTCAGTTTTTTGACAACTAGTTTCCTGATTCATGTAGGAATCCATGCTGCTGATGGATGGCGCCTGAGTCGAATAGCCCGACTCGGACATGTACTGTGTATGCGACCACATAAGAGCTTTTTCACTCGATTGTGTCGCGTCAGGCAAATTAGAAAATTGGTAATTATAGCTTTGTTGATATTCCATTTTGGAACTAGAAAAATATGTGATTTGGATTTTTTGTGAGAGCTAGGATTTAAATAGTTAAATTTTTTATTTTATGAGTGTGAGTGTGTGTAAGAGTGCGTGAGTGTGAGAGCCAAACGGATAAAACGGATTTACGCATGTGTATTAATGTTAAGTCTTCAGATAAGTGGTTGGCTTAGATATGCGACTGAATTTGACCCGGTCAATGGGGTCTAGTCAGTATAATTTGTATTGGTGGAAATAGATAATGAAATGGATCAATGATTTTTATTCGTAGAGGTTGAGACAAATGTCAGTTTTGTACGTTAGAAATTTAATCGCTCATCACGGCCATCTTTATTTTGATTTTGTTATTTTGTTTTTCTCACATTAGCTTGTTATAATATATTTGTTAATTACACACAAAATTATTTTAATGCCAAAATAGCTCATGAAAATATTTGAGTGTTTTTTGTCGAATATTTTCATCTATCAAATTAGAGTTTATCGCATTTTTAAAAGATTTTTTTTAACTTGAGAATAATTATCTAAGAATACCAAAACAAACAGCTTAATTTGAAATTGATAAGATACAGTTATGCCATCAAATTTGTATTTTTTTGAAATGAGGCTGAAGTGGAGATTGACGATGAGAATTTATCAAAAAAATCGTTTAGAACATCCACCTCAATTTCAATCTCAGTCTCATCTCAAAGTTAGACAAGTAGGAACCTGGTTAACTTTTCAAGATAAAAATAATGCCACGTCATTTTCACTGTTCAAAAAAAAGTTTAGTAAATAAAATTTAGTGGCCATAAATTTATAAAAAAATTAATTGAAGCAAATTTTCTTTTTTTCTAAGATATTTGAGTCCAATTTCTAATAAATAATATAAGCTAAGAGCTAATAAAAGTTCTAAGAGAAGTTAAAGCTTTTGGCTCCAATACTTTGTAACACGCATCAAGGGCTAAAATTATGGTCCTTTAACAAACAACAAATGTATATTTGAGAAAGTGAAACTTATTTGTTGTTTTTTTTTGATTTTAAATATTTAAATCATATTACAAGTTAAAATAAACAGAAGTGAATGCTCATCGATATTATTTGTCTAACTCTTTGTTTATTAAATTCTAATAAATTTTATAGAAATGAAAACTTTCAAGATAACGCTAGAAGAACAATTGCAAAAATAGAAGAGCTAGAAGGGATCGCACTTCTTTCCAATTCGGTTTACAGTCCATTTGCTGTATGATGCTTAAAGAATATAGAGCAAAGTTTTTTTGTTTTTTTTT
>PJRA01000297.1:4428-17411 GCA_016987375.1 Brachionus koreanus
TTTTTGTTTAGGCACTTTGAAAATGGTATCATTAGTAATGATTGCATTTACTATACAATGCTCATTTTGAAAAATTCTATTTTTGTATCCTTAAGTAACTAAAAAAATATATATAAAAGTTAAACAAGAATATTAAAAAAAAAGTTTAAATTAATTTTTTCACCTCGTCTTTATCTAGCTTATCATTTATTTTTGAAATATCAACACTTGATATTTTTTCATGGAGATGATGAAATGGGTAGTTAGGGTTTGGAATATCGTATGCAATAGAAATAATTTCAACAAACTCCTCTTTTTTTACCTTTTTTTTAGTTTTTTGTTTTTGGTCCTCTGAATCACTAGACGAAGTTTCTTTTTTACGAGCCTGTTTTTTTGTTGGTTTTTCATTTTCTTTCGTTCCTTTTGTTTTCCCAGCCATTTTTTATAGGATCACCAAAATAATCTAAATAAAAAGAAATGCTTAAAAAAACTATTCTTTTCAGAATAAAAAATGACTCGACTAAATTTGAAAAAAGTTAAACCAACAAAAAAAGAATTGTTTTTGAAACAAATACTTTACTTACACAAGAAAAGAAAATATGATGCAAAAAAAATAAAAAGAGTTTTGAATTTGTCTTATGCAAAAAATATTTTGCCGTCCATTGGGGTAAAAAATTCAAAAATTTTTGATTTGTCTTTTTTAATATGTTCTAAAGTATATTCAAAAACTAATAAGCAATTCAAAAAAGAAAAAAGTAGAAACCAAAAATTCAAGGTCCATTTCAAAAGAATTAGTTGATTATATTAGGGTAATCATTATTATTTTTTTGAATATGAAATTATTTATATTAATCTTTTTTTCTCATAAGAATCGGACGATCGAAAAAAAAGGCTTAGAATCATCTACTAAACTTTCTAAAATAATAGAAAACGAATTTGGTAAAAAAATTAGTGCAAGTGTGATACGAAAATATAGATTCAAACTAGGTAACATATTCTTTTAAACCTTCATAACTAAATAAAATAAAATTCGTTGAGGATTTCGTTGTAGACGACTTAGAAAAGCACCTAACTTAACAGAACTGCATAAGTTAGCTCGTCTGATTTGGTGTCTAAGACACAAAAACTGTGATTTTGATGATTATGTTTTTGTAGATGAAACAAGCATTATTGTTTATGATAAGCCTACATACCATTTAAGACTTTTCTCTTCTCAACCAGAAGCAATACCATGTACATCTAAGTTTAAGAGTAAAATTCATATCTGGGGTGGGATATCTCGTAAAGGAATTACAGAATTCGCAGTATATTTTATTACTTAAAATAATTTTTTTGATATCATTTCTAAATTAAAAAGGTATTTAAAGAAAATATGGATCAATTTTTGTATAGAGATATTTTGGCAGAATATTTATTTCCGTATGTTGCTTCTAATTTAAATGATAATTTCAAACTTCATCAAGACAATGATCCTAAACACAAGTCATACATATGTACAACCTTTTTAGAAAAAAATAGAATTAACTGGGTAAAATAAAGTTTAATAAATAATAAGATATAATTGCAAAATTTTTACTTAATATCAAGGTAAAAGCACCTGCTTACTCACCAGATCTAAACCCGATAGAAATGGTTTGGAATGAATTAAAAAGATTCATTAGAGCAAATGATCCTCAAAATGATGAAGAATTAACAAGTTTAATTTTCGAATTTCAAAGAAATTTTACAATTACTAAATGTAATAATTACATAAGTCAATTAAAAAAAGTAAATAATTCTTAAAATTTTAAAAGATTATATATATGTTTTTTTTTGTTTTATAGGTAGTTGATATAGTGATAGACAAAAATGGCAAATGGTCGGACTGCTAGTTTATTAGAAAAATTAAAATTTATTAATTTTCTTTCAAAAGTTACTTTTTTTTACCATATTTTACCATTTTTTACAAAAATTTACGTAAAAATTAGTAAAAAAAAGTAACTTTTGGTAAAATTTTATTTAATAAATAGAAACTAATTTTTTCAAATTTTATTAGAAAATAATAAAAAATTCAAAAAATCGGGCTTTTTTTTGGCATTTTCATTTTTACCAATTTTTACGTAATTTTACGTATATTTACGTAAAAAAACACGTAAATTTACTTTTTGTTACAAAGTAATTTTAGGTAATTTTACGTAAAATTACCAGAAATCCACTTGTCAAATCGGTACTGTAGTTTCAAACTCATTTTTTCTTGACCCATTAAATGTGCAATCAAATCAGACAAACAATAGAATGCTCTTAATTTTACAAAATAAAAGCTTTCATTGTTGAAAAGAACACTTTCTCGGCAACGATTCATTTTAGATTGAATAAAAATTTTTGAATTCTTTTTGATTTTCAATATTAAAAGATTTTTTATTTAAAAGTATGAATAAATGAATGTAAATTTTTTTAATAAGGTTTTATCGGTTAATTATGAATTTTCTCGAATTTTTTTCGAAATTGCTCAACTTTTTTAATATAAATTAATTTTTTCATTTCATCTTTAACATTGATTATGTTTTTAAAGTTTTCCCTATTATCAGGAAAGAACTTAAGCACATTTAGTTTCAAACTCATTTTATCTTGACCTATTAAATCAGCAATTAAATCAGGAAAAAATTTAAATCGCAGCAACTTTTCATTTTTAAATCAAAGGCATATTTTTAAATTCTATTTGATGTTCAAATACATTTTCTTTCTAGAATTTTCTTAGTGAATTTAGATTAATTTTCTAAATAGCTCAATTTTTAAAGGTAAATTATTTTTTTCATCATCAAGACTATGTCACAGCATGTCACAACAGCTACCAGCCCATACCGATAACACTGCCAGAACCGATGCAGCTGGGCAGGGAGCTACTAACGGTAGCTTCTACTCTATCAGCCATGAACAACAACATGTATCCAAACGATATTACACAAACAATCTACTATCCAATGATTTGGATTTAAATATTTCTAGCTATCTTTCGAAAAACAATCTAATTAGGGTCCAAAAAGATTCATTAAAGTTTTTATTTAATAAGAAAAGACCGATTTCCATTATGGACAAAAATTTAAATGAGAAAAATGATGGACATTTCTATATTGCTATTGAAGTTCATATTGAAGAAATTGTTTTAGATTGAAACATAGTTTGTAATGTTTACATTAGTACCCTTGGGCCCGTCTATCCGATCCCCTCGTTAGACGTTTAGGAGCAGCTTTTTATGCTCCATTCTAACTTAAACGCTCAGGGTTTAGTTAGTTAACTAATCCAGTGATACTGACAAAGACGCGCTATATCACATAGTTTTATTTATTTTTTCATTTTGTATATTTTTTAATAAAAAGTTAAAATTTTTTTTTTAATTTTTTATCAAATAATAAATATGTCTTGAATATTTTAAATTCTTTTTATTGTGGAATAGAACTAAAAACTAACTTAATAAAAGTTTCGCAAATTAATATAATTTCGCATTTTCGAAGTGTCAAGAACCCAAAACGATTATTTACCTACTCAGTAGACAACAGTCGAGTAAAGTGGAGGTAAGAGATTACAGACGATTATTTTTTGTTTTATGCAAATAAGTAAGTTCAAAAAATTTTGATCGAAAGCTCCTCGCAATTTTGTAAAACAAGGTTAGTCTATTTAACAATTTTTTTATCTGCTAATTAAGAGGATATTTTTTTGATTTATCTAAACTAATAAAGAATGGGTTCTCAAAATCGGTTTCGTTCAGGAAAATATTATAACATAAACAAACTAATTAACCAGACGTAAAGCAACAAGGACGATCTTCTCTCTTTATAAGACCGCTCAATTACTATTGGATTGTTAGGTACAGTATTCTATTCTAAACACCCGCAATTAATAACAAAGACAATCCTGTTCGAAATTGAATTTATTTTATTTATATTTCTGGCAATTAAAGATACGTTACTAACAATACCAAAATGAAATTAAATTTAAATTTTAAATTTAAATTTATTTAATAAAAAAATAAAAAAAAAAAATACAGAATATTTACTAAGTTGGTTTAATTAGCTTTTTAAAATTTAAATAATACTTTTAATAATACTAAGACTTAAAAAAGTTTGATTCAATAAAAAAATTTTAATTTAATCTTTTATTAACACATTTCGTTTTTTAAAAAGTTTGTTGACTCTGAAAAAGAATAAATAAAAGATTAAAAAATTTTTTTTTCATTTTGTTTTTTGAAAAATCAAACAAAAATTGAAAAAATATTTAAAATGAAAAATTTTAACTCAGCTAAATATAAAATTTCTAAAAGCAATGCAGCCGAAAAATTAGAAAATTTGTCCAATGGTCAAGTTGCAATACCCAAATGGGTTGTGATCAGTGGAGTTATTTTAATTGTCGGAACAGCAGCCATATTCATTGCATCAATCGCAATCTCATTAACTCGCAAACCAAATGGTCTATTCAATGAATCATGCATTTCAAAAAATTGCGAAAAAGCACTTGGATTAAAATGTATAAAAAAAATTTGCCAGTGTCCAGAAAATCAATTTTACTTTGACAGCTGCCGAAATCTGTCTACCATAAACCAACCTTGCACTAAAGACTTGAACTGTTTGCAAAATCAGCATCTAGTTTGCGGTATAGGTAGAAAATGTGCTTGTGATTCGGAAAAATATTGGAACACAGACTTGAAATTATGTGCTGTGAGGAAAACATATAGAGAATTTTGCACTGGCGATGAATGTAAAACTGAACAAAAAATTTTTTGTGATACCAATTTAAAACAATGCAGATGCATCAATCCACTTTTGTAAAACAACAAAAAAAATTACAAAATTTTATATTAAAATAATTTTATTTTAATTTAAAATAAAAAGAAACTATTGGAATGGCAGTGATTGCGTAGCTAAAAAAAGTTATAAAGATTTTTGTGGAACTTCAGACGAGTGCATCGAATCTCAAGGCTTATTGTGCCGAAATTCAATTTGTAAAATTTTAAAAAATAAATTATCAAATTAAAAAGTAAAATTTTAAGGTTCGTGTACTAATAGTGAATACTTTAGCTTGTCAGATTTGAAATGTTTGCCAAAAAAAGCTGAATTTGAAACATGCTCCAATGATGAAATGTGTCTAAGGCCAATGTTTTGCTCTATCCGATTTGGATGTCGATGTCCCAAATATAACTTTTATGAACCAATTACTTCAACATGTACTGATCAATATATGGAAAATTCTAATTGTGTTACGACAAGCCAATGCCGCACTGATCTTGGTTTGACTTGTCAAGCAAACAAATGCAAATGTGATTCATCATCTCACACATGGTCATCTGATTCTATCAAATGTCTACTTACTTATGCCAAATCAAGTTGCGTGTCAGACTCAGATTGTAATCAAATGGAGAATTTGATATGCAGTCAAAACAGCAGTTGTGATTGTCCTCAACAATCGATTAATGGAATGTGTGATTGCAAGAAAATTTTAAAAAATGAAAACTATTGGAATGGAACAAGTTGCGTACCCGCTAAAACTCATAATTCATCTTGTTCTGGTAATTATGAATGCATGTCGATTACTGAATTGACAACTTGTAGAAATTCCAAATGTATGTGCTCAGATTATTCTCTTTTTTATTTTGATGGCTTGTCTTGTTCACCTAAAATATTGCATGGTGGATCATGTTCAAAAACAGATGAATGTCTTGACTCTCAATTAACAACCTGTATTGAATCAAATTGTAATTTTTTATAATTAAAATTTAAAGTTTAATATTTTATTTAATAATAAAGGTCTTTGTTCATCTGTTCAATTTTTTGACAATTCATTATCAAAGTGCATTGACAAAGTTTGGGAATTCGCATCATGCTCAAGTGATTCAGTATGCTTTGAACCAATGACTTGTGATACCTCAAGTGGATGCATTTGTGATTCTAACAAATTTTTTGACAACACAACTCTAAGTTGCAAAGACAAATTTTTAAACGGCACTTATTGTGACAGAAATTGGCAATGTCGCCATGATTTAGGACTCGCGTGTGCTAACAATATATGTGTTTGTGACTCAGCCAAAGAACGATGGTCAGGCTCCAGATGTTTACTTACTTATGCTCAGACTTCATGTTCACTTGATGCAGAATGCAACGACGCTCAAAATCTTGTATGTTTATTGGGAAATTGCACTTGTGAGAGAAGAGTTGGAAGTGAATATTATTGGAACGGTCTAATGTGCATATCAGCTAAGGATGTTGGAGTTGAATGTGAATCAGAATTCAGCTTGCTTGAGTCGAGTCTGTGGTTGTTTGAATCCAACCACGTAATTATTTAGAATTGTAACTGCATTGTGAAATTTAGAATAAACTAACAGTTAGAAAAGGAGAATTCTAGCTTTTATTATTTAGATCTACAAAAATTTTGTATCAGAAAAAAATTTGAAGTTAGATTTTGAGAACTTGCTAGTCTTCGAAATTGGCCTGATTTCTTAGATTAACTTCAGAGGAAATAAGTGAAGACAAAGATCGAGATTGTTTATATAAACGTTTATTAAGTTGAAAAATCCCTCTTAATAAGAATAACAATTCTTATTTATACACAGTAATTAGGTCAATAATAAAAAAGAAGTTAAATCAAAATAAATTGTGAATTAAATCGGTCATAAACATTTATGACTCATAAAGATATAATAAAAATAAATCGTAAATAATATTAAAGATAATTTAAGTGTTTGTAACGGCTATTTTAATACCAAACTTTTTTCTCTTTTTTTTTTCAGCCAAATTCAAAATTTCACTAATAAAAAACAGTGCTTTCAGTGCAAAAAAAAAATAGATTTTTTAGAGAAAAGTGAGTTTAAAAGTTAGTGATAAAAATTTAATTCTATTTAGAACAACAAACATGATGTTTGTTCTAAAATTCACAATGCCTAAAAGACTGTATAAAATTTTATTTAAAATTAAAATTAAGAATGTATTGGAATGGACAAAAATGTGCACCAAAATTAACTTATGACCAGCCTTGCACAAACATGTTTTTAAGTGAATGTTTGGATTCCGAACGTACATTTTGTAGCCCAATTAGTTCAAAGTGTGTATGTCCTACTGGTCAATATTTTAATACGCATGATCGAAAATGTATGGATCAAGTTGCTGAGTTTGGTCAATGCTTTCCATCAATGGCTAATATGTGCATTAGTCCTATGACTTGTAAACAAAACCAAACATGCATGTGTGATGATGATGAATTTTTTAAAAATTCTACTTTACAGTGTATTACCAAGTTTTTAAATGGCTCTGTATGTAATAAAAATCAAGAGTGTTCTGAGTCAAAGGGTTTGACTTGTCTAAATAATAGATGTTTGTGCAATTCTCCAACATTGACTTGGTCTTGGGGACAAAAAGAATGCAAATTAACTTACAATGCAGTTGGATGTACCACTAATAGTAATTGTAATGAAGATGAGAATTTATTTTGTCGTTTGAATGGAGAAAATTGCTTTCAAAACATTACAGGATTTTTCTGCGATTGTATGAGAGAAAAAGATAAGGAATATTATTGGAACGGAATTGAATGCGTCAAAGCAATATCCTATGGAGGTTTATGTATCAATGATTGTCAATGTCAAACCTTAACTCAACTGACTGTTTGCAATAATAATCATTGTCAATGTAGAAATGATCTTGAAGGTGATTTTTTGAACAATCAATGTAAATATTGCTACATAGATGAACTTTATTTCGATTACAAATGTTACTTTGTTCCAGAAGATGAAGAAAAATTAGATGAAGCAAAAAAATTCTGTAAAAATGAAAGAAAATTAGCTAAAGTTTCATCGATTGAAATTTTGGACTTTTTTAAAGTAACATTTACTGGATCAATCAAATATTGGGTTGAAGATTCGAAAGAAGCGGAAATCTTTTGTAATCTGAATGATCATAAAGACCTGCATTGGGACCCACAAATTGAATGTCTATCAGATAGTATTAGCAAAAAAGAAAAATTACCATTCATATGTGAAAGAGATTTAAACTAATAAATGATTAAGATTCACAACTAAACTATTATTGAAATAAAATATTCGTCATTTCAAAAAATAATTTTCTTAAAAGTTTTATTTAAAAAACTTTAACATGTATTTTCAAAAATTAGCAAAGTTTTCTAATGATTCTTTATAAGACTCTAGTTGGATACATTAAGTAATTCCATTCCATTTTTAAATTCATTATCAGAAACTTTTATTAAAAAATAGGGGTTATTCAAAACTCTTCCGTTAGGTCTATTTTGAATCTAAAATTTGATAAACAAAGATACCTGATATACTCGACTCCACTGTATAAAATTGTTACCTTACTATTTCTTCTTTTTTTTTGTCAGATATTTTAACATGTGTAATGTGTCCTAAAACTGTTTATTTCATTATTTTTATTAATATTTTTTCTATTTTGTTTGTTTTTAGAATATTTTTATACTTCTTTATTTTATTTTGATTCTAGTTTACATTTTTTAACCAAAAGGAACATTTGCTAGATATAGTAAACAAAAAAGTAAATAAAAATATTAATTGGATAGAATTATTAACAGACAGATTATCAAAACCTGAATTCAGTGAAAAAAATTTTGAGATTTTTTTAGAGATTCTTTTTCTTAATAACTTCTTTAAAGAAAAATCTTTAATAATTCATTTTTAAATTTGATAAAGATTTATTTTAAATGATATTTTATAACGAACTATTTAGTAGACAAAAATAAGATAAAAATCAATTTTTCACAATTTTTTTTGGTAAACAATACAATTTTAAGAAATCAATTTTCACGAAAAACATGCTTGGTTCTGAACTACTACCTGTTGCTTCATGATCCTGTTCATTCTGTTGATACTCATGTTTTTATAAACATTGGATGTCATCATTAGGATGATAATAAAAGCTCTAAGCTATACGCATTATCAGGATGATATGGCCACTACAAAATCTTTAGATAAATCTAGTTAGTTAATATCAAAATTAATAGTTTGACAGGTCAAAGGTAATATTATCTAATCTAAAAATATCAAAAAATGAGAAATAAATAGAAAATTTTGAGAAGACAAAGCTTATGAAAAATTTTAAAAAACTTAATTAAACTTAGTTGGTGTATGGATTCCATTTTATAATAACAAACTTGAAAGATAAATAAGAGAAAATTTTCAAAATTTAATTAAAAACAATTATTTCAATCATTAACTTAAAATAAATAAATTTAAACAAAAAAAATTTTTTATCAATAGTTAATTTTGTTTGTGCAATTGAGTGGAATTTTGTTCTACTTTATTTTGATTTTTCATTTCTTAAAATAAACATGTCAGAATATTAGTTTTTAAAATGTGCTTGTCGAAACAAAGCATATTCAATTGTGGCTAATCTTCTTGTTGCTATATTATGGATAAAGGAATATGTTTACATTTAATTTAGTGCCTATTCAAAAAAAAGATTTATTTTTCCTGATTTATTTGCAACCAAACATCTAATAAATAGAGTAAAAACAAGTCGAAAGCGTTGATATGATTAATAATGAAATTAAAAAAAAAGATTTTGAATTAATATTTTTTTCTTTTTATTAAATTGATTTTCTCCTCCTTAACAAAGTGTTTATCAGACACTTAATTTTTTTTAAATTAAAACAAGTATTTACTGTTACAGTATTTAATTTACTTTTTTAATTTAATAAATAGTTTTGGTAAATTAATGACAAAAAAATTTCATAAATTATTTGTTTTAATTTTTTAAATTGTTACTAAATTTTTAAAATATGGTCTTGCACAAGATACTAAATGAAGAAATTAAATATCATAAAAACAAAAAAACTTGATTTTTGAATTATTATTCAAAATCAAAATTTTTCAAATATTTTATTCAAATTTAACTTAATTTAAATTTTTATTTGAATTAATTTAAAATTCGACAATTTAAGTTCGAATTTCAATTCAAATATAAGTAATTTTCGAATTTAATTTCAAATATAAAAATTAATCAAATTTAAATTCAAATTTATCTAATTTTCAAGTTTTTATTCAAATATTTTAATTTTCAAATATTCTTTTCAAATTCTGTAAATATTCAATTTTCGATTTTCTTCTAAAAAAGTATTTCAATTTCATCACTAGGACAAAGTCAAATTCTTAGGCATCACACCAGACTCAAAACTTACATTTAGTCCAATGTTTGATGAATTAAAGGAACGCTGTACGCATTTTACTTATATTCCCTTTCTAGGATATTATCCTGGGAATTTTTTTTTCAATTGGCTGTATCATACATGTTCAATACAATCTTAAATTCAGTTAATTTTCTATTAATGAAAAACTTTTTACATCTTGCATTTGATATGAAACGGTGTATGTCATTAATATTTATTCAATAAACTTAACTAATGTTATTAAAAATTAAAAGCTTAAATGGGCTTCAAAATTGATCTTTTGATCAGATTTTTTCAATTTGAAGCTTTTTTATTTAAATAAAATATTTATCTCAGAATTGAGAAATTTTGTTTTATTTAATTTAAAAAAAAATCATCATAGTATTGTGGTCTCATTTAGAGTATTGCTTAAATTGAAATTTTTACTAATTATTGGATTCATGTTCAATTCTTAAAATATTAGCTTCATAATTTTTGGTTAACAGAGTATGATATGATTTTATTTTGGCTAGTAAACTGATTCAATTTAAAACTTTGACTTTTTTCGTAAAATTGAGGCATTAGGTCTTTAAAGGTTTGTCAAAAAAAGTAAAATCTGAGAATTGTAAATTCTAAAACTTGAATAAAATTAAATAATAATTGCTTTTCAAAATAAACATTCTAAGTAATTTCTTCTAGCAAAAAAAGTTTCTAATTACCAATAAATATTAAGGTTAAATAATATCGTTTTCTTGGAATTAATCCAAAAAATTTCGTTAATTGATGAGATGGTTCAAGGAGAAAGCAATGATGAAAATTTTGAATTTTTTCATGATTGGATCATTCCTAAATATTTTGAAAGAACCTCATGTGAATTTTATGGTCTTAATCCAGAAACATTTCTCAAAAAAATGAAATGATTCATATATGAAACATTCGTGAAGACATGGCTTTTTGCTTGACTTGGCATTTGTAGTATAGATCAATAATTTTGTTTTTGGTTAAAAATTTGTCCTTTTTAAAATTAATCTATTTAAGCTAAATTTGTATTAAAATGATGTGAGCAAAAAAGACAAAGCGAAACAAATGTAAATTAGGAAAATTAAATTCAGACTATTTGACATTGTATTTAATTCTAAATTAGCATATTTAATTTTTATTAAAATTAATTCTTTAATTTTATTTTTAATTTTTTTCAAAAATAATTTGGATTAAAAGACAAATTAACAAGAAAAAAAAACAATGGCTTCGGATTCAGAATCTGATGGAAGTTTGACAGACATTTCGAGTAGTGAAGACGAGCTGCTGAATGAAAAAACTAGCCATTTTGGCCAAGAAAAAATCCAGTTGCCATTTTGTCTTAATTTTTGCATTAACTCAATAATCACTTTTTCACTCTCATTATCAATATACTTGCTAATAGGCAATGTGTACTTGACCATACAGAAATCTTCGTCTACTCTCGACTCATTCCACAATCAATTGCTATTTCCGGGTAAACATTTTTCAGCTAAAAAAATCGATCACTCAAATTCACTTGAGCAAATGCCATTCTATGACTGTTCAAAAAATGTCCTTACCAAAGAAGAATGCAATCTGGTCAATGCGTATCATAGTGAATACTTAGCATCTCTGAAAAATTATCTGTCCAATATTGACCAAGATGATGACGAAGTTACTTTTTCAAAATATAGAAATTTTTTTCAACTAGCTAACTCGCTAAAAGTCAACACTTCTTTTTTTATCTACTGACACAAAAAAAGCCTTGAATAAACTTTTTTTTTTAACTCTAAAATTTAATTGAAAAAAAAAAAATTTTTTTTATTTAAAAGAAAAAATTTAATCTAAAAAATTTTATTAATTTAATCTTCTTCTTTTTCACTATATTTTTTAATATCAAAAGGCTTATCATAGCCGTATATTTTTTGAACTAGTTCAACGTCTTGCAGTTGATGAAGATCGATGAATAAATTTCGGCTAGTTTGTTTGAGTCTTACTGTTGAAAATGGCCCTGGTATATCAGGTACAAATACATCATTGATAGAAAATTCAAGTTTATATTCGTTCATGAAAAAACTAAGTAAAATTGCTTTGAATTTTTTTTCCTCGTAGTTGTAGTAGAGTCTACTGACATATCTGCGTCCAAGAAATTGAGAAAACATGGGTGTGACAAATATGAAAAAGCCAGTCGTGCCAAAAACAAATAGCTGGGCGAATATGGACGATGTACTGAGTGAATCGTTCAAAAAAGGCATCAGCATTATTCCAAGTAAACTTGAAGATAGTGACAAAATTTTGGCTGTTTTCAACTGTTTTGTCAATTGACCCACATAGATTAGTTTTCCATTGTATTTTTTTTCCTCTTCGAGATATTTTTTTATCTTAGGTGACATCATTTCCATGCGCATTCTACGCTCTTCTTCGTCATCTAACTCATTTTTGTGCATTAAAGCTCTCTTTATGCTAATTGAGCGAACTTGAAGACAATTTTTTAACAATTTATTAGGCCGCAAAGCAAATTTTAGTATTAGGCTCATCTAAAATTATCAAATTTTTTTTAAAAAAGGTTTAATAAAAAACTTTATTTAATTAGAAACTTATTGATTTATTTTTGGTTAAATCCATTTTTTTATATATACAGATATTACACATTGCTTTTTATGCGAAAAGATAGTGCTTAAAAAAATTTTTTTAAATGTTGTAGTTCCCTAAATAACTACAACATCGACTTTAGCCAACTTATATGTCTATAGTTTCACAGTGCAATACTAAGATTCCATGCGCTTAGCAAATCACTAGTATTTAACACTGTGTAAAATATTAGACAAGAGCTCTCTCTCTTTATTATTTTTTAGAAGACATGAAGAACT
>PJRA01000297.1:18576-36558 GCA_016987375.1 Brachionus koreanus
TTTTTAATTTTTAAATAATCATTTTGATTTAAATTTAAATTCAATACTTAAAAATGCAATCTTTTATTTATGACTTAAAATATTACTAGCATCATCTATTTTACTTTTTAAATTGTGTAAGAATTATGAAAATTAATTGTTCTAAGATGATGATTACTTTTTGCGAGGAACAAGTCTCTCGTGACGAGCTTAACACTCAAAACTCGGAGGGGTTTTTTCGACCCTTTGGGTACCTTTTCTTTTTACTTATTATTCCATGAAAATAAGCATATTTTTCAACAAAAATTGATTAATTTAGATTTTTTTTTATTTTAGATTTCTGTTTGAAAAAAAAATTCAAAAATTACTATATTTATTAATTTGAAAACAAATAAAAGATTTAATATCAAGCGTTAAAAGAACCCTTCCGGATTTTGAGTGTTAATAAGTAGGAGTGTATAATAAAATAATTAAGAAGTGCATGGTAAATCACATACAAAATTTCATTTTTCAAAAAATATTATTATTAATTAATAAAAATTGATTTATTAAGTTTACAAATCACTTGTTGGAAAAAAATTTTAACCAAAAAAATATGCCAATTAGAATTTGCTTATTTTTCAACTGAAATTATTGAATTTTTTTTTAATTTCAAAAACGTAACATTTTTACAAGACTATTTCAATAGTAAATGGCATCTTGGAGTTGATTATCAATTCAAACTATCATTTCAATTCAAAGAGCGTATCTTTTAATATTAAAATAAATCTTTAATTTAATTTAAATAATTTTAATGTAACACGGTAAACATGCTTTGTAAATTTAAGAAATAAATAATTTTTTAATTTGTAAGCTCTTAATTTCAAAAATATTTTAATTTTATCACTTATTTGGAATTTGATATTTGAATTTCATTTTTAAATTTAAATAAAATGCTAATTTACCAATACTTTTGAAATAGATTCAAAATATACTTCACAAAAAATTATTTTTTACTTTTAAATTTTTAAATTGATCTCATCTAGTGTTGGGCAGCGGCCGGCCAAACGACGGCCGGATTAAAGTGGGAGGTTGGCCGGTCAATCTGAACGGCCAATTTTGACCGTGAATTGGCTGGCCGATTTTTGACGGCCCGTATATTAGCCGGCCGTTTGTAGGCCATTTTTTTAAAAACCGGCCTTATTTTGGCCGGCTAGTTGAAGACCGACCGTATGTTGGCCGGCCGGCCACTATACGATCTTGAAAAAAAAACTTTAGTAAAGAGATTTCAAATTGATCAAATTTTTTTTAAAATCTGTTTACTTAAGTTTTTTTTTAAGACCGTTTAGTGGCTGGCCAGTCTAAACACGATCGGCCGTTTAATGGCCGCTTAGTTGGCCGGCCGGTCTGTCAGTTGGCCGCCGTTTGGCCGGCCAGTCGCGGTCATAGACCTTCAAATCGACTGACCGCTTTTTGGCCGCTTAGACTACCGGTCACGGTCTCGGCTTTTTTTTATTTTGGCCGGTCACATGGCCTTTAGGCCAGCCCCCAACACTAATCTCATCAATAAGTTGAGAAAATATTTTTCAAAAATTATTTATTTCTGAAATTTACATAGCATGTTAACCGTGTTACATTAAGAGTTTTTAAATTAAATTAAAGATTAATTATAAAATCAAGCGATAAATTCTTTGAATTGAAATGATAGTTTGAATTGATCATAAGCTTCAAGATGCCTAGGAAATACATAATATTAAACCATTTGTAGTCAAATATGAGTAAAGTTTTTCTCATTAGTAAAAAAACTTAATAAAAATTCATCAAAAATTAATTTAGAGCACTAAAACTTTTTAAAGCTTTTTAAACAAAAAAAATTTTTTTTTTTTCAAATTTAATTCTAAATTTATAAACTTTTATTCAACAATGAAACAAAAAAAATTCAATTTTACAAGCTTTTTTCAGAATATTTTGTATTTTTTTTTTGTAGAAGTTTAAGACAAAAAAAAAAAGAAAAAAATAATAATAATTATAATAATAGTAGTAGTAGTAATGAAATAAAATTACACAAAACCAACTAAGTCTATTTTAACAGGTCTTGGTACTCTCTTTCGACAATGAACTGATCGTCATCGTCATACACATCGTCAATCTCTCCCTCTTCACTCTCGTCCCGTTTTCCATTCTCTTTGCGCTTCTTTTTCGACGGCTTCAAGTCCTCACTCGACTTGTTTCTTCGTTTAGTACTTGACTTTTTCTTTTTCTTACGTTTAAGCTCATCATCACTCTCTTCGCCCTCTTCCCTTTCGCCCAACAAAGCCTTTACACTATTGTGAATACTAACACAATCGTCATAAGTCAACGAACCATCATCGTTGACTATTTGATCGAGCAGACCTGCCAGTGTCATTTTAAGATCGTCATCGGACTCGTCCAACTGGTCCATGTGCGCTTCGAGCACATTTTTCAGCATTTGTTTAATAGAGTCAAAATTTTCCGGCTCACTCTCGCTTGTGTGCTTCTTTCTCTTGTGTTTTTTCGACGACTTTTTCGACCTGTGCCGTTTAGACTCTTTGTCTTTTCGCTTGGACCTAGACTCGTTTATAATCGAGTCCAAATCTTCATCTAAATCGTAATTGTACGCGTTGTCGTCTAAATCATAAGCAGCATCGTCATCCATCTCTTCATCCTCGTCCAAATAGCTCGGATAGTCGTCTGGATACTGTTGATTGAATTGAAACTGTGGCGGCAAATGAGTGGGCACTGGACCGAGCAGAGATTGTCCTTGAGTTTGAAATGGTTGTGCAACGTTCTGAAAAGGAGCAGCTGTCTGAGAAACCATGTTGTATCCGATGCCAGATGGAGCCATCGGAGGGTATACTCCAGCAGGACGATTTATTACACCAGTAGGAGCAATTGGTGCATTCACGGGCATCCTCACGCCAGGAGGATAAGCATATGTGTTTGGTCCAGTGACAGGCATGAAACCTGGTCGAACATTCGGCGGAAGGCTCGGTGTGGGCAATAGACCTTGACCTACTTGGGTACTGGGTGGAATTTGAGGCCTAATCTGAGCTAGATTGGTCAAGTTCGAAGAAGTCTTGGGCATGCTTGGAGCCGTTTTTTCCTCTGATTGCACCGGATGAACTGATGGTGCCACAGTTGTGTCTGTTTTTATTTTTCGCGCTAATTTATTGCTGATTGCCATTTGTTGTTTTTGTAAATCGGTCAATTGTGAAGCAGTACTTTGAAGTGTAGTGACCTCGGACGGACTTGATCCTCCAAATTGATCATTTGTCTTTATTTTAATACTGATTGATTTTTTGACAAAATTTTTGAATCCAGCTGCTGCCATTGTACTGGCTGATTTGGACACTTGAGCTGTTTTGTCTTCTTTGCCAGGCTGGCTTGTTTGACTGTCCTCGTTTGACTCGTACTGGCCCGTTTCTTCATTTTGTTTGAGCGATTCGGCTCCGATCGGCCGAAATTTCGACTCCTGACTGATCGATTTTGTTTTTTTGAGCGCGAAGCTGCGTTCCGAATCCGATCGGACAGAACTGTTGTCTTCGTCTTCGCTTGACTCGTCTGTGCCCGATGAAGACAGCATTGGTTGATCTGGCAAAAGTAAAATTAAGGATTATTTTTTTCCCACATGAGAAATAGTTTGTGTGTAATGGTGTACCTGATAGCAGACAAAATATTCGTTTTTTGGACATACATTCGAGTGCCTCTAGACATCGTTCTTTTATGTCGCTTAATTGTTTAGTCTAGTTGTAAAACAAGATTAAATGATTAAGTGATAAGTATATGAAGTTAGGAGATTAGCCGTGAAATAGATAGATTTGGAAAATAGTTTCTTTTTTTTTAAAGATTCGGAAAATAATGACAAAAAAAATTTTTTTTATTTTTCAAATTTCAATCAAAACCAACAACTATTTTATTTTATTTTCATTTGATTATTTATTTTTTCTAATTTAATAAAATCTAAAAAAAAATAGAAAATATTTCATTTTATAAATTATCAAATTAATCTCCAACTCAGCTGAAAATGAAAAGCTCGGTCTCGTATCATTTGAAAAAAATATTCAAATTGATTACTTTTGCTTTTTGTTTTTTTTTTTTAATTATATTTACTAAAATTAACATAAATAAAAATTTAGTAGAAAATTTAAATTTCAAAATTGTCAATTATTAGCACTTAATCAATATTCCATTGTTGTGTCACAAAAAAATTTCTTAAAATTAAAATTTATTTTTCGGAATTATTCTAAAATGTATAAATGCTATCTATTGTTATTGTATGTTGTCTATTATTATAATATATTATCTATAATTATTATCTTTTATTATAATATGTTATCTATAATAATTATCTTTTATTATCATATATTATCTATTATTATTATCTGTTATTATAATTTTTTCAATGAAAAAATATTCATCGAAATATCGAAAAGAGTTTGTTGAATTTAAAAAAAAAATAAAAAATAACTAAAATTGACAAATATGACTTGGGTAAAATTGATTAGCACTTGACTGATTTTCTATAGAATATTGTGAGAAAACAAAAAAAAACTAAATAATTTATTCATGTTAATTTTATAATTCTAGAAATAATATAATTGATGAACGTAAACAGGAAATTTTGATTTTTTTTTTAAATGAAACCGAGCTTAATAAAATTTTAGATAAAAAAAATTACCTTTAATATGTCAGGCAGCATTGCTTTAAGCTTACTGCCTTTTATACACCGGAACATTTCATTGAGCATGCGTTCTCGGTCTTTAATATAAGAACCGATTGGTTTTAAGTGTTCTTTTAAATCGAGCATGCTACTATCCGAGTCAGTGTGTCCATTACGGGCATCGTTGTTAAACTTGGCAACTTTTTTGCGTCTAGCTCGTTTTTCTGTTGCATTGCTTAGCGAGCTGGACGACGATTCGGAACTAGTCGATTCCGAACCGGACGAACTGGACTCTGACTCGTTCAAAGCCGGCTGTATTTGTCCATCTTCAAGCACGTCGTCCATTTTTTTCCTGCTCTTTTTATCCGCATCGGACTCGGACGACGAGCTCGAAGGCGAAGACAATTTCTTTTTTTTTTTATTTTTTTTCTTTTTTTTTGGCTTTTCAACTGCAGCAGCAGCAGTCTCTTCGCCTTTGTCTTCATTAAGGCCAATTGACTTTTGAAACACAAGAGGAAGATTATTAGTCGGATGTTGCTTTATAAACCGACTATAATACGTATTTGTTTTGACTCGCTTTTGAAACACTTTTTGCTTATTATTCGGCTCGAATATATTTCGGCCGAGTAGGCGATAATTGGGAAATTTTTTATTATTCAAAAGCATCGACATTTGTTCCGGATTTAATTGACTTTGTTGTCTAAGCTTGAGCAATTGTTGATACTTAAGCTTTTTTTGCTGATAGTCTTGAATAAGCTGTTGGTGTTTTTCGAGAGTGCGTTTTTGTTCATCACTTAGAACGTACTCGCGTCCCTCTGCAGAAGCGTTTGCTATTGCAGTGGTTATTTCGCACACTAATTCTGTGAGCTCAGGATCAACGGTCGACGGAGACTTGGGCTCTTCGAGCACTTCATTGCTTTCGGTTTCTTTGGGCTCGTCTTTTTTGGCCTTGTAAGCAGACGGGTGTCGCATGCCTGAATAGTAAGAGTCGGCCTCTTCGGCAGGATAGTATCTGGGCCGGGGGAACTTGCTGAATTTTGGCATGTAGCCTTGAGGCGGCGGATAGTAGGGCATGCTGGGATGCGCCGGCGGTGGATAGCGCATGCCCGGGTACATGTGTCGATATCGTGACGGGGCCGGACCGGCCGGGTAGTAGCTCGAGGGGTAGGGTGCGCCTTTGGAGCGGTACGGGTCGGGCGATCGTGACGGCGACCGTGATCTGGAGCGTGATCGCGAGCCGTAGCCGTGATAGTAGTCGTAATAATGGTACGAGTAGTTGTAGTAGCGGCTAGGACTGATTGACCTTGACCTTGAGCGAGGAGCAATCCTTGGTGGTGGTGTACGTGACTTTTTTTTGCGAGATTCCTTGTTTTTGGACTTTTCTTTAGGTGGTGACGATTTTTTTGTCTTCAGTGTTTCGCTTTTTTTCGAGCTTTTCGACTCGGTTTTTCGGGTCCGTGACCGACTGCGGCTTTTGGCGCGGTTTTTGGCCGGCTTTGAGCGTAGCGGTGACGGCGATATGGACGAGCGTCGGTCGTTGGTCACCGTTATTTTAAGTCGCTTGGAAGAAGCGGCCACCGGAGTTGGCTCTTTTTTGACCACACGCGAAGAGACTGATTTCTGCTTGGACTTGTAGTCATAGTCATAATCGTACTCATACTCATGTTTTGATGAACTCCTATGATGTACTCGACGTATATCTGTCATTTAGGGTTTTAATTTAGAATAGTCAATTAATAGAAGAGAAAAAAATTAAAGAAAAATTTTTCTTTAAATTAGATAATGTTTTATTTTTTTTATTGGTATGTATGTATGTGTGTATGTGTGAGCGCGCTCTGATGTTTTTTTTTTACTTAAAGTTTTCTTTGTTCACGCAGTTAGTTATGACTTTCGCTATTCTTAAAATTGAACAAATTTTTCAAAGCTGTGTTTATTATCAACCATTTTTATTTTTATTTAGCTTATATACAATTTTCTTTTTTTATTAATATATTAATATATATACGCCAGTTTCTGAATTATTTGAAATAATTAATTATTATTAAGGTAGTGAAAGTAATTTTGTCTTTTAATTTTTATTTTATTCATTTTTAACACACATTAAAATTTAAATAAAATACATTTATCATTTGTATCTAATTATTAAGTTTAAGAAAAAATCAAGAGAAAGAGATATACAGTATTATGAAAAAGTTATGAAACGAGTTGAATAATCCTTCTAATAACGTGTTAAACCGCCATTATTTTTTCAAACACCCACTAATTCTTTTTAGCATTGAGACCACTAAGCTCTCTAAAATGGATTTTGATATATTATTTAGAATACTTGAGACGATTTCCTCAAGCTCATCATAAGAACAACGCAAACCTTGGCTATTGTTTTGCGATCTCTAAATTTAGATGCAATTCATGTCTGGACTGTTTGCAGACCAAGATAAGACTTGAATATTTAGCTCTTGAAACCATTCCTTCACTATTTTGGCACAATGACAAGGGCCATTGTTTTGCTGAAATATGAAGGTATCTTCTTCACTCAACAGATCATTACCAAACGGACTAATTGGCGGTCATCTTTAAAAGTAGAAATCTCAGGTCTTCTAGATCTTGGACGATCGTCGTATGAATTTGTTTGATTATGTCGATCATTAATAATCTGTATGCATAATTTGGACCTATTTAGATCATTACCTATCTCGACATATAATTTTCCATTTGACGAAGAAAAACAACCTTTATTATTTTGCCCTCTTTACGGAATGATGAAACTTTACAGCCTTATTTAAAGTGTATCTTATTTAAGCTTTTTTATCTCAGAATTTTATGAAACAAATTTACTCGATCGACACATTTTCTGATAGAGAAATAAATACACTATATTCTGAGATGGTTATCTTAAAAAAAAAAATTGAGAAATTTTTTCGGAAAAAAATCTCCTAAAAGCATATTTTTCATGTAAAACAAAGACAGCTCATCTACAACATTTAAAAATAAAAAATTCATTGATATAATTAATTGAATATATTTTTTCTGAGTAATATTTCAAAAAAAAATTTTTTTTAAAAGAATGGACACTTTCTGAGCGATTATAAAAAATTTTAAACTAAATAGATAAAAAAAATAAAACCATAGTTTTGTTCAGAATTTTGTCTAGTTTTAGAATTTGTATAAAAATATAAAGGTAAAAGGGTTTGGAACAAAGTAGATCCAGAAAAAGTTAAAAAATGTCAAAATTTTTTCAATTTTTTTTAAGATAACCATCTCAGAATATAGTGTATTTAATTCTCTATCAGAAAATGTGTCGATCGAGTAAATTTGTTTCATAAAATTCTGAGATAAAAAAGCTTAAATAAGATACACTTTAAATAAGGCTGTAAAGTTTCAGACCCCCCTAGCCAAAAAAGTAAAATTTTTGGGTGAAATGAGGTCGAAATCCATATCCGAAGATAGTGTGGAAGTTATGCATCGCGCGAACTTTACCATTGACTCTTTTAATCAATTGAAAATTTAAAATTTAAACATATATTAAAAATTATTTTTTAAAATTAAAAGGCGGATTCAAGCTGTCCAAAATGACACAATAAAAATTTGATTTCTTAGCAATATTTTTTTTTGGAAAAATTTTTTTTGTCTAATATTCTTGAAATCCCGACAGTAAAAATAAATTTTTATACAATAAAAAGTAAGGAATTTACTTAAAATTTCGTCTTTTTTTTTTAAATATTTTTTTTATATTTTATTAGTTAAATTTAATAAAGGAATCAACTAAAGTCTCAAAACAAAACATGGTAGCCGAAGATACGAGTTGAGGAGAAATAGCTATTGTCTTACTCGTAAAAAAATAAAGAACTATCTTCCGAGATTTAACTTTTTTACCAAATAGAGTCGAAAATGGATGGAATAAACTTCCGGAAGATGCAGTAAATGCAAAGGGTTTCAAAGCGAAGTTTAGAATACTACTACTTAATAGGGAAATTAAAAGAAAAAAAATTTTTTCGTAAATTTACCAAATTTTACTTAAAAAACAGTTATCTTAGTACAACTGTACATATTTTCATCATATATTTTTAATTAGTTAAGTATTTAGAGATTTAAATAATTTTTATTTAAATATAGACATATTTATTTGGGTTTTAATTTTTTAATATTTTTTGGTTATCAAGTAGAACGCTAGAATCTATTTTGGATACATTATAAATAGCTTATTTAGTGCAAAATTCTTTTTTCTTCTACAAAATATGGAAAGTTATGAAGACTTTTGATAAATTAATGAAAAAGCAAATTTGATTTTTTTTTAATATAAAATTTTTTTATTATATCACTTTGGTATCACATAAAATTTTCATTTTTAATTGAATAAAGAGTAAAATCATGAGCCGAAATAGCTCAGTTGGGAGAGCGTTAGACTGAAGATCTAAAGGTCCTTGGTTCGATCCCGAGTTTCGGCACTTTTTTTCAAACTCAGTTTGATTTCAACTCTGTTTTTCTTTTTTATTTAAGTGATATTAATTTGTCATAGTTGGTTCGGCTTAGTTCAAGTTGAAGGAAAATTAAAAAAAAATTTTTAACAAAGGTCAATCAAATTAAAATTTTAGGCTTTGAAAACTTTAGTCTCTTCTGCACTGAATAACAAGTTTGTACACATGCAAAAATGATTTCATCACTTGATTGTATGACTATTTAAAAAGTGTGCGTTTTTTTTTTCTATTTTAAAATTTAAATTTTAGTCAAGGTTAGACTAATTTAGCACTTTCTCTAACATATTTATTTAAGCTCTCTACTAAATTGGTTTCACTTATTAAATTTAACCAAATTTACACAAAGCTTCAAAATGAATAACGGTGAATCACCTCACAGCTGGATATTAGACAACATAAAATCTCTGATCAGACCAAGCGATGACAATTTGAGCGATTGTACGCTCACATCCAGTCCAGAAATATCACGCACCATAGACAATCAGCTAAATCCAAACGCTCGGGCTTTTTCGCCCGAAGAAATTCACCTGAAACCAGCGGGCTCCAAGCTAACCAGCTCCAACTCATCGTCCTCTATCGGATCGTTTAGCTATTTGGACGAGGACTCAGGCAACTTTTCCAAAACAAACCGGTCCACCTCCGGCTCCAATCTTCTCAACATTCCTTCCCAAAGTTTCATTAACACCAGCGACTTTATTGACTACGACTACTCGTCTTTTCATGACATGTCAACAGAGTTCTACCAGCCGTTTGTTGCTGTGCCCAGCTGTTCAAGCCAGCTAACAGTTCCCAATTTGCTCAAGTCAAGACTTAGCTCCACCTCGACACCTTCAAATTATCCAAAATTCTGCACACGCGACAAAGACTTGGCCAACACATCGGCACATGAGTTCACCAAATACAAACCTAAAAATTTCAAGTATTCCAATCCAAAAATTCAGAAAAGTTCGAGCACTTTGTTCAATAATCTAAAGCCGATGCAAGTGCAGCACTCTACTTCGTATGACAACATAGGTGCCTTTTCGACAGCTGCTCAATGGCCTAGTACACAACTAACTCCCAATAATAAAGAACAAATAACATTGCATGTCAAAAATTTGGACTATAAAATAAGCATGGACGAGTGGAGGCGCATTTTGATGGAAAACTTTCGCAAACACTGCAAAGACATAATAAGTGTAAATGTGGTGACAAATTCGGACAAGTCGTTGTTAGGCATTGTCAAACTAGGCTCCAAAGATGACGCCAGATTGGCCATATCCAGTCTACACCACAAGAAAATCGGCTACAAACGACTTAATGTCAGCATTGCTTTTTCTCCATCAAGCAGTTCGCCCAAATCAAAAATAGTCGCCTTGCTCAAGTCAAGTGATTCGAATGAAATGCTCTTGCCTAGATTTATAGAGCTCTATGAGCAACGTTACAATCAAACAATCACAGTAAGTGAGCTATTTAAGCTCAAGGATATTGTTTACATTACCCAGTCAAAAGACGGAAATGGTAGAATTGTCAAGCTATCGTGCAAAAATTATCACAATAATTTAGAAAACGAAATGCAAGAGCTATTACATCAGCCATATTGTTCGCTACACAAGCAAAACAATCAAATGGATGTAACTTTTTTGCCCAATGTGATTGTATCGTTGAGGACGTTCAAGTCCGCTGTGCACAAGCTATTGAACGATCATGGAGGTCAAATGCCATTGTTGAGCTTTCTCGACTGCTACAAATGCTGCATTCTAAACCAGGGTAATGAGATGAGAATTGATAATGAAAATGGTGTGCCATTGGAACATTTGATCACTTGTGCCCAGGATGTACAAATTCAATTTAATGAGGGATTCTACAAACAGCTTAAGTGGGAGAACGACAAGAGCCGAAGTGGATTTAACACTCAAAAGGTTTACATTTAACATTTATTTTGCTCGATTGTTAGAAAGAAAAAAAAATTTTATTTTTTATTTGATTATTTGATGTGTGCGCTCTTTTCTCTCTTTGGCTTTAACTTGGTCTATATTTTTTAGATCACATGTTTACAAAATTAAATTATGTTTTTAAAATTTTTATTTAGAAAATTTTTAAATATTTTAACAGAAAAAAGTGCTTTAGATAACGTAATTAAAAGATGACTAGAATCTAATTATAAAATATTGTCTTGCAAACAAGAGCTTTCTAAATTGTTTTAATTAAAGATTATAGGATCTATTATTTCATTGCAAAAATTTTTTTTTGATTTAAAATTGATTTTCGAAAATCAGACAACTTTTTTTGTCCGCTTTTCTCAATAGCTATAAAAAATTAGTTTTTAAATTTAAATTCAGGAAGGCTTTTCCTCTGTTCTTTTAAGCTGACATCTTTAATTCGTTCTCGAACCATGTTCCTTTACTCTTTCTAAAATCCATGTACATTCTAATATTTAAATCAAGTCGATCTCTTGCCTTTACCTTTGCTTAACTCCGTGACACTTCCATTTAAGTGAGCCTTTTCATGATTGTTGCCCTCCGACATTTCATTCATATCCTCCGACATGTTCTTTCGTATAGTTCGTCATTTGTTATTGTATTTTTAGGATTCTTCTAAAGATACAAGTGTGATACAAGTACAAGTGAATCTATTAAGTGTGATACAAGTGAATCTATTAATTCCTTTCCTGTTGGCTTCAGGCATTCCCCAGCATTCACTTCCATACATTAGTGTTTTTTTTTTTTGACCCTATTCTATCCTAGTGGATAATGGGTTAGTGTTGCTTTCACTATACTATTGTATAGCTTAAGCTTTGTTTTATTCATGCAGCAGGTAGACTTTCATGCTGATTTGAGTCTTGCAAAGGTACTTTTTGCTTTTGACAATCTATTCTTAATCTCTTTGTGTGTTCCCATAGTTGTACTGATGATGCTTCCTAGATATTTAAAGTGTGTAATGCTCTCAGCTTCAGTGTAATTGATGTTTATCTGGGTGTTAAGTTCCGTCTTTATGCACATTACTTTGGTTTTGATATATTTTATTTCAAGTCCAGTTGGTTTAGTTTATTCAGAAAATCGTTTTGAGGTGTGTATTAGCTTCTGCTATCAACACAAGATCATATGCAAATTCCAGGTCTTCATGTCTTGTGGTAAAACTCCATTGAATACCTCTAGATTATCAGTCGGTTTCCTAATGACATAGAATATTAAGACCAGGTACATATTTGGAAAGACTAGGCATCTTTGTTTTACTTTGGAGCTTTCAGATTTCCTCCCTCTTCGGTCCAAAGAGTTTCTATATGAACGCTATCAAAGGCTAGTCTGTTCGTAAATAATTTTATCAAATTTAATCAAACTTTTGTCATGGCGAAGCCTCTTCTTTTAATAGTATTTAAATTTGAGAAGACTAAAAAAATGTCAACATGAAAAATATTTTAAGAATTTAATCAATTTTAATAAAAATTTTTTTTTTTGAATTTTGAAAATTTTTTTATTAAAAAAAAATTAAATAAATTTTTATAAAGGTTTCTAAAAAAATTGATTTCTCGGAAACCGTCGACGATGAATGTGAAGACGCCCAGCGTAGACTTAATCAATTCAATCACGAAACAATTGAATTATTCAAAGGAGTACCACGTTGCACAATTCTCTTGTCAAAATTTAACAATGAATACCACAAAAAGTACGGTCGTCAGTGTCGTGTGGCTGACTACGGTTTCACTAAATTGTACGAATTGCTAGAGAGCATACCGCATATAGTTCAAATAGTTGATGGAGAATTTGAAAAAAAATTGACGCTAACACACCGTGTTCAAGTGAAGCGTTTTTCCAATGATCTGCTTAAGGTTCTCAAGACTCACAAGCAAATGTTCGCCGACGAGTTTCCTTACATGTACGAGAAACATTTTGGAAGAACATTCGACATCCGCGACTACGGAGTGTGCTATTTAGAGGACATGTTAGCCGAGCTACCGGATTCAATAATAACCAGAAAGGAAATAGACCAGCGCACTTTCATTCAAATACCCAAGTTAGTACAAGACGATCAGGAGATAATGTGTATAAATAGGCTTAAAGTAGACGTAATCGACATGCTAAAGCCAAGGCCTAGATTTTCCATTCAGTTCAACAAATTTATTCCTAATTATCATCACCATTTCGGACGACAATGTAAACTAAGCAACTATGGATTCTCCAAATTGGTCGACTTGCTTGAATCAATGGCTGACACAGTCAGAATAACTTGCAAGGATGGCATTCAATTTGTGCAGCTTAAACAAGATATTCAAATAGATATTATTTGTCAAAATCTAGTTAAATTGATAGAAGAATCTAATTTTAAAATTCGCGCTGGCATCAAAAAATTAGAAGAAATATACACAGCTAAATTTGGTACTTTGTACTTTCAGGATTTAAATTGTATGAATTTTGCAGGACTATTGTCTTTGTTGCCCATGGAGGCTCATCTTATACAAATTGAGTACAATGGCTTGGACATGATGCTAAGTGTTGATGCATTGAATGAGCGAGATTGTAAGCGTGTGTGTAGATTATTGATGAACAAGCTAATGGATGATTTAGAAGAGTTGGTAGTTAAATTTATGAACGAATTTAAATGCTGTAAATTTTCTCATTTGTGGGATTTTCTCATGAAACAGTATGATCTAAGCGGCAAATTAGTCAATGTCAGACAATTGAACTATGTTGTCAAAATGTTAGGGGATTATTTTATTCAAATGAACGATGGAAAAGTGCTTGTTATGAATAGTTTGATTACTGGTCTAAGTGATTTTTACTTTTTCGGAAAACAAATTCGCAATTTATTCAAATTGAATAATTTATTGGACATTTCGTTAAATGATTTGGAAAGTTTGTACATTCAGACTTATGGAAACAAGTCGGGTTTGCCGATTAAGAGATTCGGGTATGTAGATGCCCAATTACTGCTCAGTCAAGGTCTTAGTTTGATTGTGAGCATTAAAAAGTATCAGAATGATAAGCGAGTGTGTCTTAATCGAGAGTTTTGGCGTGAGTTATTTCATTAAAACAAATTATTTTTTCTAATTATTTTTCTTTAAGCTAAAACTTTTTTTGACTCGAGTAATTTGAGTGAGTCGTTTAGCTCGTCAAGCATGTCCCCACAGCAAAAATAGACTATTTTAATGATTTTTTTTTTAGACAAATTTTACAGTATTTTTTATTTTAACCAAGTGAATTTTTATTTTTTTGTAAAGCAATTGTATTTTATGCATTCATTAAAGAGTAGTCTATAGAGAATTTTAAAAATTTTAAAAATGAGCCCAGCTTATTTACTCTTTATAATGGACCCTGATTTTATTACATTTGATTAATTGACTTTAAAAAATAATTCAATTTTTTTTAAGAATTTTAATTTAATTTTTTAAATTCTAATAAATATATGTCCAATATTTTTTATCCAAAACTATTTTTTATTCAAAATTTTTTGCTTAGAAAAATAAAAAAAAAGTTTTACATTCAAAAATTTAAAAAAAAAATTCCCAAAATTTTCACTTGATTGTTTTTATTTTTTTTAAATTTAACTTAAGCTATGTAAAAAATTTGAACGGATAAATGCAATTAAAAATGATCACAAAAATAAAAAAGAAAAACAGAGTTGAAATCAAACTGAGTTTGAAAAAAAGTGCCGAAACTCGGGATCGAACCAAGGACCTTTAGATCTTCAGTCTAACGCTCTCCCAACTGAGCTATTTCGGCTCAAGACTTCATCATTTTTTTTTGAATAAAAATTCAAAATTTCAAATTTGCAAAATTTTTAAATTTTTTTCTTTATCTAGGAAATGTCTAACAGTTTCCCAAATATAAAATAAAATTTGGGGAACTTATGCCGTATTTTTACTAAACTACATGGAAAAAAATTCAAACATTAATTAACCAAAAAATCGACCATTGTACGTGTCCTGTTTGCCAAGAATTGTGTTTTAATAATTTTTTTGAATGTGACGACTGCAAATATTGGTATCATTTTAAATGTGCTAAAGTAAGCGTTTATCATCGAAAAGGTAAAAGTAAGCCTAGTTCGTGTTCTAAATATGACTAAGTATGTAAGTCTACATTTAATTAAACTTTGTTATGATTTTATTAAAAATATTAAAATAATAAAGTAGATTTTGAGGAGAAAAATGTTTCATTCCGCATATTCCGCTAATAAATTCCACAAAAAAAATATTGATACTAAAAAGCGGAATTCCGCATTTTAGTAGGTCATTTTGCGTCATATAAACAAATAGGAATCTAAGATCATTTTTTTTAATCAATTATTTTCAGCAATCATTATATTGACAATTTGATGCACTGATTAAATGAAACTACATTCTAGTTCAATGTTTGGAGTTATTTTGGAAGAAGAATTCAAAACTGCAAAGATGATTAAAAGACTGAACTATAAGAGAGGCAATTATGTTGACATTAGAAAAAAATTTAATTCAGTAGACTGGTTTAATCAACTAAATGAAAAAATGCCGAAACATGTAGTAAGCAGTTTTAATTACTTTAATTGAAAAATTAATTGAAAAATGAAATTTTGGTATCTGTCGACATTTTTTCCATTAAGATGATGCTTAGTTTTACAATTTTAACATGATGAGACTCTGCCACATAGAACCAAATAGATAAAAGAGTATTTGAAAGAGAAAAATATTGCTCTCTTACTTTGGTATGCCAGATTACCTGATCTTAATCCAATCGAGTACTTATGGTTATATATTGATGTTAAATTAATATAGAAACAAAGTTGACCTCAATTAAACACTTAAAATCGACCGTTCTAAAAGAATCGTTAAATGTACCTAATAAATGTGTGAAAAAATTAATTGAATCAATGACAAAACGCATTATTGCTTTTTATGATGCAAAAGGTGATCATTTTAAATACTAGTTAAAATCATTAATGTGTTTAAGATTTTGTGAAAATACTTTTTAATATGACTCAAAGTTTTAGAATTACAGAGAAATAAAAATTATCCAACTGCTATAAACCTGTAATTTTATGTCTTTATTCGGATCTATTAAGATCTGGTGGCTCGTGGTTATAACACAAGTAATAAAGAATAATATATTTAAATAATAACTTTATTAATAAGTGGCCGCTTCTAGCCAAAACAAATAATAAAGGTAATAATAAAAAGAAAAAGGGTTAAATTATTAGTCTTTCATGGTTTTTATATAAAAACAGCATAAAAAATGAGAGCTCTTGTCTAAATATTTTAAACAGTGATGAATACTAGTAACTTGCTAAACGCATGAGATCATCGTACTGCACTGTGAAACTATAGACAATTAAGTTGGCTAGAGTCGATGTCGTAGTTATTTAGAGGACTACAAAAATTTATGAAAAACGCAAAACTTTTTTAAAAAAAAAACAAAAAATCTACGACTCAACGTAAATTAAAAAAAGGGCTATTAATGGCTTTGTTTGTAAGACAAAATTGTTCATCACTATAAGTAATCTAAACCTTTGCCTTTTTCATCTCAATTTTTCAAAGAAACATTCTATATTTGAGAAAAAGACAAAAAAAATGTCTATTTTTAAATAATTAATAAATAGATTTCATTAAAAAAAAAATTAAATTAATAAAATATTTGTGAAAAATTGAACTTTTCAAAAATTTATAAAAATATGAATTCTACTAACAAAATTGAAATTGCTCAAGATGGCAGCATAAGTGATTTTTCGAAAACATTTACCATAAACAATGAAGATCATACATTAGGGAATGCATTACGTTATATGATAATGAAAAATCCAAACGTTGTTTTTTGTGGTTACACAATTCCACATCCAAGCGAGGCAAAAGTTAATTTCAAAATTCAAACAGATCAATCAATCACCGCGCTTGAAGTTCTAGAAAAAGGCCTCTTGGATTTGCAAGAAGTTTGCAAACACGTACTGACAACATTTGACAACGCAGTGCAAGATTACCAACCTATGCAAGTCTAGCACCTTTTAAATTATCAAGATAAAAAATAAAAAAATTTTTTTTTTTCTTTTTGCTGAATAAAAAAATTTTTATTTAAAAAATATTTCTTCAATTTTTCCAAGATTTCAAATACTTGGTACCCAATTTCAATTAGAATATTCTTAAAAGTTTAACAAGATGAGCAAACTAGTTCGTGTGTTGAATGTAGGCCGATTGGAATATGACAAATGTTTGAAAATACAGCAGCATTTTTTGGCACAAAATCTGAGTCAGCCGGACTCGAACACATTGATCTTAGTAGAGCATGAACCAGTGTACACAATTGGTTTAAGAAAACAGGCATATCCAGATGAATATTTAGAAAAATTAAAAAGCCTAGGAGCTCAAGTGAAAAAAACCGACCGAGGTGGACTAATTACATTTCACGGGCCTGGTCAGCTTGTTGCCTATCCTTTACTGAATTTAAAAAATTTTAAACCTAGCCTAAGATGGTATGTATCACGTCTAGAAGAGACCGTAATTGATTTGTGCCAAGTTAACTTTGATCTTAAAGCTTACCGAATGTGCAGTACTGGATACACAGGTGTATGGTGTAATGATGCAAAAATAGCTGCTATTGGCATTTATGCCAAAAGGTTGGTTACTTATCATGGTTTGTCATTAAACTGTGATGTTGATTTGAAGTGGTTTAGCAATATTGTCCCATGTGGCATATCTGATAAATCAGTTAGTTCACTAAGCAAGATAATGAATAAAAATTTAGGGATAAAACAAATTGAGCCTATGTTGTTGAACAGTTTTAGCCGAGTGTTTGATTGTGATTTAGAAATTGAAAATGAAGAACAAGTTCAAAATTTAGTTAATAAACTAGTTGGGTAAATAGACAATTCGGAAACTGAAATATTTTATTAATTGATTTCCTATTTAAAATAAAATTTAATTTTCCT
>PJRA01000297.1:37066-58488 GCA_016987375.1 Brachionus koreanus
AAAGATGAAAATTTTAAAGTATAAATTAAATTACAAATTTTTGTGAATTTCAAAGAAAAAATTGAGTTTTTAATTTTGATTTTTTTTTAGAAAAAAAAAATTCTGAGGATTTATTTATTGTTAGTAGAGCATATCTAATTTTTTTTCTAACTCTTTATCTTTTAGTGCTACTTGATCCATGCTAAACATGTTGAAAGTTGAAAAATTTAGAATTTTCAGTTCAATCAATCAAGAAAGAAAAAATAAAATAAATAATTATTAAAATTCAAGATTTGATCATAGTGTTCATGTTTTTCAAATTTAGCCGGAATGTAACAGGTAATTAAAACACGTTGGTGCATTCAATTCAAAAAGAATTGATCAGGTTAATTATAAAATCAATGTTTTATAAGAGTCTTCATTTTTTAAAAAAAATTATTTCAGGTCAAAATTTATTTTGTTTATCTAAGAAAAATTGGCGAACTCTAAAAGAATAAAAATAATTTTTAGTACTATTTTGGACAATAATATATTGAAAATTAAGTTTTCTGACTTATTTTATATTTATTTTTAATTAGGACTTGGAATCAAAGTCAAATCAAAGGTTTATCTTTATCCAAATTATGAATTTTTAAATTTTTTCTAAGTTAAAATTAATATTTTAGAAACAAATAAATTTAATTTTAATTCAATTTATGTATAAAATGCGCTCTTATCTTTACTTAAGTCATCTTAATTTAAGACTATCAAGATGTTGTTTGAATTCAGTTATTTCCCAGTCACAAAGCAAAGGATGTTTAATCGATGAAAATTGATAGATGAATCATTAATGAGTTAAGAACCATTTCGTGTGAATTCTATGATGAAAATTAAAATATTTCATAGAACATAATTGATGAAAATATTATTTTACTATATCAAAATTAACTTTAGAATTAAATTTTTTTTTTCAATTTGATTTAAGACGAAAATCAAATATTTCTCAGTAGAAAGACTTAAATTTATTATTCCTTTAAAAGTTATTTTCAAGATAACTAAAATTACAAAATAGTCCTATTACTTGGGACTGGGTATATTTAAAATCAAAGAACATTAGCTAATAATTCAATCAAATAATATTTCATTATTGTTTTTGCTCATTTTTACGGTGCTTTACCACCTTTCCGCTTAAAAATAAGAGAAATGTTTTCAAATATTTATAAAAAATTAATATGAAAATTATAAATTTTAAAAATTAAATCAAATTATTATTTATTTTCAAAATAATCACTATAAAAATAATAGTTTTAGGCTGTAACAGGAAGGAAAGTTTCTGCAAGCTAGCTTTGAAACCATTCTTCGTTTTTGCTTGAATTACTGAGGCAGGTAGATGATTCCACTATAAGTATTTTTTTTTTGAATGATTAAAAACAAAATTGATATCGGAATAAAGCTCTTTGTGAATTGTACATAAGACGATTCAATCTTTCTAATTTTGTTTGCTTAAATTACTCTTTGAAAAAAACTGAATTTTCTCATGATCAAATTAAAATAACGTCAATAAAGAGGGATGGTCTATTTACACAATCAGCAATAGAAAAAGGAAAGTCAAAACGATAATCTTTCTAGCAAAAAAGTTTTCAAAAAACCAAATAAATATTTAGATACAATTTATAGAGTTTTCTTGGCATTAGTCCAAAAAATTTCATTTATAGTTCTTGAGATGATTAAAGAAAGTTAAGATGAAAGTGTTAAATTTGTTCATAATTGGATAATTTCAAAATATTTTAAAAGAATATCATGTGAATTTTATAGCCTAAATACAAAAACATTTTTTGCATTAAAGATGAGGTGAATCATATATGAAATATCCATGAAAACACCACTCTCAAGTTGTGTGCGTTATTTACTTTAATCTTTTTTTTTTCTATTTTAGGCACTTATTTCTTGAATTCGAAAAAAATTGTCCCCAATATTCCTATAATTATAATTTCTTTTATATTTTTAAATTTAATTTTTATCAATAATAAAATTATTCAATATTTTTTTGTTCAATGGACTTAAAAAACGATAACAAAATGTATAAATGAATTAAAAAACTAAACAGATTTAAATCAGATGCAGAAGGTTCCTGAATTTTTTTAGAAAATTATTAAAATAAACTCTTGCTTTGCCTTTTTTGTTAAAAATTTATTTAACAAACCATTCGCTACCTTTTCGATTGTATTGAGATTCAAAATTTTATGCATTGTACAAATAATTGTTAAGAGTGGAAAATATCTTATTCTTTTGAGGATCTTGTTTTTAAGATTTGACAAATGGGCTTTGGAAAACAGTTTTGGACCCAGCTTAATATGTAAAAGAGTTTGGGCTATTATTTATTTGTTCTGTATAGAGCTAATGCTCCTTTAAGAGAAAAAATTATAAAATAAAAATAATAAATAAATGTTAAAAGTTGTTTTTTTGAAGTTGAAAGACAACAAAAAAAATTTCTTTGCAAGTTTAAGTTTAATTGTAAATAAATTCATTTTGATTACAATAGATTTTATTCAATTTTTCATTTTTTTTGTAGTTCTCTTTTTTATATTTATATTTAAAAATAATTTAGAAAAAGTTTTTTCCAGGGCAGTTGCTTCTTTTTAGTCCCCTTTTCAGATTTTGAAGAATTAAGTTCTCGAACTCTCTGGCTATTAACTCATGGTTCTCTTTTTTGTGGCAAAGTAAAATTTTTGATCAAATTTCATTTTTCAAAATTGCTCAAAATATTTTAAATGTGCAATTAAATTTCATCGCACATTTTTGAATATTTGTAACACTTCAAAGCTTTATTTTTGAACTGTTGAAAAAGGATTGTAATTTCTAAAAATGCATTGAAATTAAATTGCGCATTTAAAATATTTTGATCAATTTTGAAAAATGAAATTTGATCAAAAATTTTACTTTGCCTTTCTTATTAACAATAAAAAGTTCTAGTTTGTACTTAACTTTTTGTTTGGAAAACAAGTAAAAATCCTACAATTCTTGACCAAGGCTTTCTATGCAAAAACGCTGAAAAAAAAATTTTTTTTTTCTAAAATTCCAGTCAACTTGTTTTTAAACAATCTAATTTTGAAAAAATATAATTTCTCTGACTAACATAATTATGATAAAAAATTCTATTTTAATTCTAGCCAGAAAAAAAAACTTTTTTTTTATTTTATTTAATTTTTTTTCTTTTTACATCATCCTCGCGGTTTTAACTGAATAAATATTATTATTATAAATTAGATTGGCGAAAGAAGGCATCAAAAAATGTTTATTGACACATTTATTTTGTTAATCTTGGCACCTAAATTCAGCACAAGACATATCAATTAATTGTTAATTTAACTTAGAATCATTTTACTTGAATTGATTACTGAAAGAAAAATTATTTTCTATTTAATTGGATTGAATAATTTTAAAAGTCAAAGTATTTAATTAATTTAAAAGTTATATAATTTTATTCCAAAGAGAATCTAAGCTTAATATAAAAGAGTGTTTGTATTTGTATTGAACTTATGAAGCTGGCTTCAACTAGAAAATAAAAGGTTTCGATATCATCAGGCTAGAATATGGGCAAAATTAAAAAAACGTGCACACCTCCAACCATACAAGATACTATTAAATAAATATTTGTGTTAATTAGTTTAGGGTTTTTTCCATTCTGAATTTTTATATATAGATATGGCTAATTAAGCAATGCTAGTGCTGGTCTATTGAACTTTGTTTTAAGTCTCGGCTAGTTTAAACAGAATTAGGGTTAGGATACTACACGGCTGTGGTCAAAAAGAGCCTTAAATACGAAACACAAATAGAAAAACGTTTAATTGCAATTTGGCTAATTATTGTTGCAAACCTAATAAACCTATCATTTGTTGAATAGAGAATAAATGCTTAAGAAAACAATTTAGTTTAAAAAGAAAATAGGCAAAAATCACATATATGATAACAAAACAAGATATTAATCTCTTCTATATTTGAAAACACAAAAATCAGGAAAATCAAACAAATAAATAGAGTTTGTTTTATAACATGGTCAAATATGTCCCAAGCATATTTGTTGATTAGATTTTTTCATTATTTAGTATAGATGGGCTTAAAAGATAGATCTTAATTTGAAAAATTTGTTTCGATTTAGGGCTGTTTTTGTCCTAGTCTTAATCTTAGTGTATTAGTGAGAATTTCGAGTATTCATTCTCTCGTGAGTATATTTTTCTAAGCCAGCTCCTTTATTTGATTATGAGCATGAACCAAGCCCTTAAAATAAGTTTAAATAACTTTTTAATTTTACCTAATTTTTATTAATCTAATTTCGTCCTAAAGTTAAAGCCAATGAAGAAGTTATTATTGTTATTAAAGGTGCATATGTCTATCTCAAGTCCCATATTTTTAAATTACCATTTTGTATAAAGATTAATTTTTAATTTAATGACAACAAAATAAAAATCTTGTTTATATTTTTATTTTATTTTTAAATTAAGTTTAATAATAAAAATAGTAATTTTTTTTTATTATTGTTTCTATATTTTTGAAGTATTTGTTTGTCTTAATATTTTGTAATTTATTTTTTTGTATAGAAAAAATCTTGACCCCAACTTTTTTTCGGAACTAGATTCAACAAGATAACTTTTTTTTTTAATTTTATTTTCAAATGCTCTTCAAGTTATAAATTAAATATTTAACCAGAAAAAAACTATTTAATTTTTTCATATTTTCTAATTTTGAAATATTTATTTAAAGTTTAGATTAAAAATTAAGTGGCAGTTTAATTTTTTTAATAGATTAAATTTTGTAAGCGATTTTTTAAGAGTGAAAAAAAAATTTCTCTGTATACTGTATGATTAGAGATTCACTTATTTATTTGTTTACCAGTAAAGAGCTTTAAGTTCATCAAAACAACTAAATAATTGAAAATAATCTAAGAAGCCTTTGGTGAAATGATAGCTTTCAGATTAAGAAATATTGTTTAAAGTTTCATTAAAGTCAGTTCTTATTATGTAAAACTTATAAAATTTTTAAATAAATTTTGACTCTTTGTAACATTTCAGATCAAAGAAGATGAAAATATGCTTTAGATTAGTGCTTTTAGAATTTAACAAAATTTTATTTTTTACCTTGAATTATTAAAAAAACAAAAATAAAAATTTTTATAAATTTTTTTTAATAGGTTTTATAGTACAATTTTTGATAAATTTTCATTGGATTTGTTATATGGGCGCACATTTTTTTTAAAGAACATTAAAAAGTATACTCATTAAAAAAATCCAAAATAATTGCGTTTAAATATTTATTAAAATACAATAAAAAGAATTGGTATCAGACGACACGAGTTCTTTTTTTTTTATAAATCTTTTAAATTTAAATAGATGAGTTAAAATTTTAATTTTCTCATAATTAATAATCCTTTAAATCCTCGTCAATATCATTGAGGGAGTCATTTAGTTCCATTCTTCCTCTTTGTTCTTTTGTCTTTTTGGTTTTGGTATATTTTCTTTTAATAGAATGAAGCTTTTAGCTACTTTAGTCCTTAAATTCATTTTTTTTAAATTTTAAATAAACCGATTTTTTTAAATAAGCGTTAAAATAGGCAGACCCAATTTTCATTTTGCTATTTTTTAAATGCAGAATTTTATTTATTGCAATTTAAATTGTAAATGCAACATGGGGTAACATTAAAGATTTAAATGTTTTATTGAGTAAAAATTATTGATTTGAGAAAAAAATTTAATTTTACAATTATTATTATATAAAAGGTGTGAAATAAAAAATTGTCTGTCATATCGTAAATTGTTACAATATATAAATTAAAAAGTAGCTTTAAAATTAAACAAAATAGAGGCTAGCTCTCGAGTTATGATTGTGTGTACCATTGCGAATTTTTCGAAGTTGCATTATTCAATTTTGTACCAAATTTAAAAAAATTAAAAATATTAATTTTAGATTTTTTTGAATTTTAAAAATACAAAAATTTATTTTATTTTTTTGAGCACATTAAACAGATAAAGTAATTCTAAATGTCAATTAAAAATGCCTTCTATTTTTTGTCTTAATTCATTTTTTAAATACAATTATTTACGAATAGCTATTTAAAAAATTCATTGAAAATATTTAATTATCCTTAATAGCTTAATTTACATGGTTACAAATAAATCATCTAAAAGTAACCTATGTAATGGCACTCGAATAAATTTAAAGATCCCTTTTCCTCAAATCTGCAGGCGTTCATTAAAATGAGAAATTATTTTTTTCTCATTTTATACTAAAAATTCATTATTAAAATTTAGTTAAAATATTTTATTTATTAAATTTTTAAAATTTCAATGAAAATGTATTAATTGTCTTCAAAACATTTTTGTTTTAAAAACTCGGTAATTTTTTTTTAAATATTTTTTGAAGTTAATAGAAAAAAATATTTTTTAAATTTTTTCTTAAATAAAATATTGATCAAAAATTTATTTTTTTTTTAATTTTATTTTAGACAAAATGAATAGATTTTGTTGAATATGAAGCTTTGTTTGTTCGGTAAAGAGGAAAAAAATGAAAAGATTACTAAATTTATTAAGTTTTTTGCTTATGTTAAACATAAGCTGTCAATCGCATGAGTCCAAAGCCGACTACATAATCAAATACTTGTATCCGAGCTCTCAAAACGAAACATTAGACTTTAATTACATAATATTTAATCCAACAAGCGACTCAAACCAAACAATGCTTATTTACGAGGATACACAAATTGACAGTTTTATATCCTATATTCTTCTCAAGTCAACTAATGACTTAGTGCTTAGATTAAACGGTGCGCAATCTGATAAATTCTCGCTAGAAAAGATAGACTTTGGATCGACTTCGTTCATTGACTCGACCGTTTATCCGGTCATAAACCTCTACTCGCTGAATCTAGCTCAGCGGATAGACCGCGAAATCGACTCGCTAATTAACTTAACCTTGAGCACAAATGTATCCGAACAGATTTCTTACTTGACCATTGGTGTAATGGACATAAATGACAATCCACCAAAATTTCTCAATACCCAACTAGCTTTTCATCTAGTTGAGAACAACAGACAAAATATGAACATTGGCAAAGTGATGGCCATCGACCCAGACTATGGCGAGAACGGAACAATAAGCTATTTGTATGAAAGTGGCTCTTTTACTGATGAGAAAAATAACACTCTTGCCGATGAGCTGTTTCACTCCATGTTTGTCATAGAGGCCAATTCGGGCACCATTCATGTCAAAACCAGTGTGGACCGGGAGCAAAATGAAAAGTTCAGTTTCAGAGTGCTAGCCAAAGACAATGGTAAGCCAAGCTTAGTGTCCAAACAGCCAGCTTTTGTTGACATAATTATTGATGACTTGAATGACAATGCTCCTCAATTTTATGAAAAAGAATCTATTTTTTATATCAAAGAAAATTCAGAGTCAAACAGCTACATTGGATGGTTCAAAGCATTCGATCTCGACTCAGGTCTTAATTCACAATTGGATTATTTTATTGAAAAAACTGACACAATTGATCCACCTGTGTACATAAATGAACATGGCATGCTTAAAACTCTACATCAAATTCAAATCTCAAATGACTCGGGCTTTTCAAACGGAATTTTTCGTATGAAAAAGCCGTACTTTGATCTAAAAATTTTGGTCAAAGATAGAGGCATTGATAAAAAGCTAAGTCAAGAGAAATTGATTAGAATAATAGTCTATAAGACTGAGATAATAAATGTTGACAGTAAGCAGTTTATTTTAGATAGTGATGAGTTAAATTTGGATTTCAATAATGAAACTGGACTTTTTGATTTTATGCCTTTGATTAATTCAAAGGGGCTCAATTGTGAACAAGCTAATTTGATTGAATATTTTAAAATGTTCAAAAATGGAACTTTAAGAGTATTGAAAAAATTTAACAATGAAACAATTTGTTTTATGAATGTGCGCAAAATAACCAACAAGGTTACTTATGAATTTGAATTAGCATTGTATCAAGGAGTTAATAAGACCGATGTGGACAAATTTCGCTCTCAGAAACTAAGCACCAAACGTTTGCTTGTGCCATTCGACGAGAAAAAATCCAATTTTGTGCTCTTCTATTTTATGGCTGTTGGCACTCTGATGCTGGCTTTGTTTGGCTTTGTTTTTGCTCTTGTCTATTCGTCCAAGCTAAAAATGGTGAAGAAATTTTTGAGCGAAAAAATTGAGCCTGTCAGTTCATTGATTAATTACAGACCCAAAGAAGAGGACAATTCGATAAAAAATTCTAAGCTAACACAGTCTATAGACTCAAACAAACAGCTGATTGATTTGAGAAAAGAAATTGATTTGTGTAACCGGAAGCTGAACGATTTTAATTGGAATGGATGTGCTTCGTCGACAAACAGTTCTCTGCTGATTAAGGACAGTCCTAGAGACTCGTCGTTGAGTGAAGAAAATCAAGCAAAAAAAGTTAGCTATGGTATTTATCAAGTGGCTAATCAGATCATTATTGATTATGATGATAACACTACATGTGAGGTTATATGCAGCAAAAATACACTCAATTCAAGTCTAAAACGTTTTGAGAATATTTACTATTCCGATAATGGCAATACTGTTGCTCAAGCCGACGCGGACAAATCACAAAAATGTCTAAGTTCTTTTGTATGACATTTTAAAACTCCGATATATATTTTTTTTCTCTAAATAAATTATTTTATTTAATTATTTAAAATTGTATATTTAATAAAATTAATTTTATGATGCTTCTAATCAAATTTTTTATTTTGCATGATTTATCTCATTCATCTAAAAATTTAAAAGTGCAATGTTTTTTTTTTTTAAATTTTAACTGAAGCTGAGAGACTCCCTCTTGAAATAAAGGTGAAAAATTATTTTGTAAATAATCTAAATATTTAAAAGCCAATGCTGCGAATCACTTTATCCAGGAAGGCATTTGTATAAAGATGGCATATAACTATATCAATCGAGAGCTAAAAAGTCATAGTCTGCAAATAAAAAAAATTCTGGTCGTCCAACATTATGGAGCAAAGAAAAACTGGCTATACTCAAAAAATTTACAAACTTTAGGAAAGGTGTAAGCCAGCAAAATAAATAAAAAAAGGAAAGCAAGCCCATGATATGAATTAGAATAATTAGAAATTGTAAATTGAAAAATTTTTCATATGTTTTTTTGGACAATTTAGGTTAAAAATTTATAAAAATATACAATTATTCATATTATTAAAATATTGAGTCAAACAGTAAGATTAAATAAATGTTTATTTAAACACCCGCATTTAAAAAATAAAATTGCACACCCATGATGTTATTTCAAATTCATTAAACAAACTTTTCTTGACACAATTTGTCGAGAGGAGGGATAAGAAACCGGTTTAGTCAGAAGAATAGAAAGAAGATATTAGAGAGAAAAATTTTTTCTACTTTATCAGTTTTTTAAAATTAGATGATAAAGAAAAATTCAATTCTAAAAGAAAATTTTAAACGAATTTTTTAAATATTCTTTTATTTAATACTTAACCGGTTTCCAACCCCTAGTTGAGAGCATATTATAGTTGCAAACTGACCAGCGCTGAAGAATTTTAATAATCTAAGGCTGAGGCTCAGTAAAATTACCTTCATTCATTTACGTGCACTTACCACTTACCAAAATAAAGATGTAAAATAAAACAATAGATAATTGTTCAAATTTTAATTTTTTTTTGTTGTATAAAATTATCTAAAATCATGTATTTAAACAACGAGGCTCGGCTAAGTAAAAGGCTCTCAAATTTGTCGAAAAAAAAAATTTTGAGGCATTCGTGATAATAGAGAACATAATTAAAGAGCTAATATTCTCTATTATCACGAATGAATCATAAATTTTTAACAAAAGAAAAAGAAAGACTTCTGTTTTTAAGGTTTTTGGTTTCTAATAAATATTTCTTTAGAGTTTAATATGTATTCACTTGAATTTTTTTTATGTATATTGCCTATATTTTTGTCTTATTGAAATTTTTTTATTTTAATAGAAAATTTTATTAAGAATTTTTGTTACCAAAGAAATCTATTCATAATTTTTTTAATATTGTTTGCTTTAAGTAAAAAACTAGTAATTAGTAAAATGGAATATTTCAATTTTTTATGGTCATTGGATGATGAAGAATCCTATTGCTTATATTTAACTTTATTGGTATCATCGTTTTTGTTTTTAGTTCTTGAAATTTTTAGACGAAATAGAAAAGGTAAGTATTTTTGCGCAGTAAAAGTAAAAACGTTAATTAAAATTTATTGAAAGATAAACCAGATTGTGAAACAAATATAATTGATGATTGTAATGAAGATGAAGAAGAGATCGATTTGCACAAAGTGAATGATCAATCTGAAATAAATAAAAATAAACTATTTGAAGTTAAGAATAAAATTAAAGATGAATTAACAAAGTATTTGAATGATCAAAATAAAGAAATAAAAATTATACTAAATCAGTTTGTGAAAGATCATAGAGATTTCTTGAAAAGTTCTCAAAAAATTTCTTCGTCTAAAACAGATGATCTCATGGAAAATATATCTGAAATATTTGAGAATTTAGATAAATGGCAACTAAGTGTATCAAAATGTATAGGTGATCTAAGAGAATTCAAAGACAATAAAGATAATAAAAGCAAAATTTTATCAAAGATTGATGAAATATTTAGAGATACAAAGTATGAGATAGAAGATCAATAGAATCTGTAATAAATAATCTTTTGGAAATTTTAGCATAGTTTTAAATTAAAATGTTTAGAGTAGATTATTTTCTTTAATTTTTTTAAATAAAGTACAAGAATATTTCAGATATTTTTAATTTTTAGAATATCATAATTTCAAATAAATTTTTGTGAATTGAACCAAAAAAAGGATATGTTGCATTATAATCAATCTAATTTACTAAAGCAAACCAAATAAAAACATTTAAGACACCTATAGATAAATTCAGACTCACAATACAGATGACAAAGAGAAATGTCCAGAATCGCTTGGAAAAACGACTTCTACCATTCATTTAAAAGTATCATAGTGACTTTAATTATTTGTTTTGGCCTAATTTAGCAGATGTTCTGAGATCTGCTGAGACGATTTCTTGGATGAATGAAATGGTTTATTATGTTTCAAAAGATATTAATCTTCCAAATTTTTCACAAACAAGACTTAAAACGCACTTTTAAGCTATCTTGGTACAGAATATCAATGAAGGAGGTTGGGAAGCAACAACAGAACAACAATTGAATTGACGTATTAAATCATTTTTAAAAAAAATGGATTCAAACTTTTAACGGTTTGAAGTTGACGTTTTTGTTTTAGTTTTTTTGGTTGAATTTTAATGACTCTCAATTGAAAGCCTTTATCTTGGTTTCTTTTTTGCATTCATAATCTATCAATACTTCTTCTTGTTTTAATCTCTAAATTTAGCTTCTTAATTAATTTACATTTTTTACATACATTAGAATACAGGCATTGTGATATTCAGATACAAACAAAACAAAATTTTTACTTTCTAAATTTTCTTTAATAAATCAAATCAATAATCAATTAAAGTCTTATTGAAGTTTCATTTTTTGTCTTTTTTTACATAGGAAAAAATAAATTTAAAAGTAAAATAAAAACCGCAACAAAGTGTGTTTATCTTTTTTTAAATATTTTATTTTAGGAAATTTTATTTTATTAAAAAAAGATCTGGCGACGAGGATAAAAGCCGAAGAAGACTAATAAAAGTGCTTCTCGGTGGCAATAATGTTTAAGTGCATGCAGTGGCTAAAATGGCGATTGTCAGTTAATATCTGGGAAAAATAATAGTCATTAATGATCCGGCAGTGGCCAAAATGGTCGGCAGTTCCCTAGCAGTCGCTATCAAAGCGGGAGGAAGATGTTATATAGCGACATCTCTGTCGATATCACTTGATTAGTTAACTAACTAAACCCTGAGCGTTTTAGTTAGAATGAAGCATAAATAGTTGCTCCTAAACGTCTAACGAGGAGATCGGATACACGAGACAAAGGGTACTAATGTAAACATTACATAATGTATGTGAAAAATTTTAATTTATTTGGAAGAATGTCTTTCTATACACTTAGGTTCATTAGAAAATATACCAAGTACACATACGGACACCTGAACGATCTCATAATCACACATACATAACAAAAGCCACTTTCAAGTTTAATCAAATTCACAAAAAAAAATCAACATATACATTCGACTTTTTCCTTAAACTAGGATGAACTAGGTCTCCATTTTAGACGGAGGCCTGTCTTACCAAGCCTGAAATTTGAATAGCAAGATTTTTTAAATAACAAGCTAGTCATCTTGTCATGATCAGCTGATCAACACTTCGTTTAGCTAATTAGTTAAAAGTCACAAATCTTATGGATTCTAATTAGTTTAAACTCAAAAACATTCAGATGTGTTAGAATTTTTGAAAAACATTCTAAAATTAAATAAAAATTATTCATAAGCTTTTGCTATGTCTTTTGAGAATTGGTGGTAGTATTTTTCAAATTTTGATAGAAAATAATTAAGCTTAGATAAAATTGTTTTCAAAAGAAATCTATAAATTATAGTTGAATAATCCAAAAATAAAATTTCCTTTATATCAAAATTTTCATTGACTCTTGAAGTTAAGAAAATACTGTTTTAAAAATTTAAAGATTAATCACATATCTAAATATTGTTTTTTAATTGCTAAAATTTTGAATATTTTTTACTTAGTTAAGAAATTAATGAAATTTTTTAATTGTTAATTGCCGAAGGCGGATAATGATTACCTTAAATGAATAAATATTTCATATATGATTTATAAGTATGTCAAAATTAGCATGATAAAATTAAAAAAGCGCAATTTTGAAATAAGCAAAATTTACAGTAAATTTAAATTTTTAAATTGATCCTGTATTCTTTTTTAAATCCACAAATATAGCAGAATCATGACTTAATATCTCTAATAATTCAATGCAATCTTCTAATCCTAGATGTTATTAAAAATTTTATTAAAATTTGAACACAATGACAATTAAATGACAATAAAAGTCTTTAAAGTTTTTCTGTAAATTTCGTTTTTTAAATAAATATTCATGACAATATTTATTAACTTAAAGATAAATTAAATGAAAAATTATTAAAATTTCAGTATAAATAATAATTAATTTGATTTTTTTATTTTAAAAATGAAATTTATATTTTTTCTAATATTTCTTTTGTTCAGCAATGCTGAATTCTTAGTTATCGATCAAAAAGACAATTTGAAACTTAGAAGATGCCCTTGGCTCATTTGTTTAAGACAAAGAAATTGCTTAAGACCCTTTGAGGTGAATTATTCCGAACAAAATATCAGGTGTCGTTGTCCAGAAGGTTTTTTTTCTGAGCCATGCGAGTCCGAAATTATTTCAAGGGAATGTCAGGTAAATCTTTGTATGAACGGTGGAAAGTGTAAAGTAACTCTAGATAGATATACTTGCGATTGTCCACAAGGTTTTTTCGGTCCAAGATGCCAATTCGAAATTCCTAAAAATAAATGTAGCCAAAATTCATGTAAAAATGGTGGAACATGTTTGTCAATGAGAAGCAAATTTTTGTGTCTATGTCCTAGTGGTTTCTTAGGAAAAGAATGTGAATTTGGTCTATTTGGGGATAAATGCGAGAATAATTCATGCAAAAATGGTGGAACGTGCTTATCATTTAGAAGCAACGATGCAGTATGTTTATGTCCAGCTGGTTTCTTTGGAAAAACATGTGAATTTCAAAAAAGAGAGGAAAAACAGAAATTCATTTAGACAATTTTATTTTATTTTAAATAAAGTTTAAATTATTTTTTGTATTTGCTAAAAATCTAATCATTGTCGTCTAAAAAATGAAAATAAAATTTTTTTTAGATTCTCAGCAAATTGCTTGATACAAATATTGTTTATTGTTTAAACAATTTTTTTATCAGATTTTTAGACTTCGATTCAAAGAAAAAAATGGTTGATTGTTTTAAATTAAAACCATTTTTATTCTGGAAAGAATTGATCTCTATCTTGAAAAATATTTAGTTCACAAAACTAAACCTAGCCGTGAAAAAATTATTGAATATTTTTACTACATATAAATAGAAGCTATTTTTGAGTAAAATTTCAATCACAGAGAAACAAATTTAAATTTATTTTGAACAAAAAAAAAAGAGATTAACTAAATAATAATGTGTGGAAGACGTAACCGTGGATGTTGTTATCAACCTATTGCTTTAGCACCAGCTCCAATGCCATTGCCACTTCCAGCCCCAATGCCATTACCAATTCCCGTTCCAACACCTGTACCTGTACCTGTCCCAGCCCCAATGCCAATTAACCCCTGTTATTCGGGCTTATCTGGCTATGGTTTGAGTGGATACTCCGGTTTAGGCTTAGGTGCATATCCAGGTTTATTCTAAAATGTTTTCTATTGCAAAAACTTAAGAAAAAAAGTTTAATTTTTTTGTTTGCTTATAATTAGAAAAAAATTAAATATCCTTAAATTTTTATTTAAATCAAAAAAATATTCTTTGAAATATTTTTTTAATAAAACTTTTAATTAAAAAAAAATTTAATTTGAAAGGCTTTTTTTTAAAGAATCAAACAAAGAAATAAATAAACACTCAATAACTGCTTATAATAAATCAGATTCTATTAGTTTTTATTATCTTTAAACTAAAATATTTAAGATTTATTTTGCCCATTTTTGTAAAAGGATCAAATTAATAAAAAAGAGAAAAATAACAAATCCAGCTTTCGATTGACCAAAGAAGAATATTTTTCTTAAAAATAAAAATTCGTTTTAATTGTTAAGAAAAAGGTTTTGCATTTAAAAGCACCACCTTATGGAATCGGCTCAAAGTTTATTGATCGTTGTAAATTTAAAAATAATTACAGCGGTGTTACGATACCTGTTTTTAATTTAATTTTACGTAAATTTAACTTTTTAAATTTTCTTAAAATTAACTAAATTTACGTAAAATTAAAAGCGCCAAAAAAAAAAGAGAATTTGATGAATTGTTTTAATTTTTTTTAAATTTTTCTATTTTGACTAAAAAAATATAACAAAACCCTTAACACTATCCTCATTTTTGTATTCTACGTATATAAAAACCTGAGGTTAGCCAAAATTTTAGGGGGGGGGTCAGACTCCGATGTTTGGAGTGAAAACGAAGCCTATCTTGGTCATGAAGATTGTTTTGAATCTGAAGTAGAAAGTTTTGAAGTTGACAAGGAAAAAGATGATGATGGCCATGATGAAGATGACGAGGATAATAATGCTAATATTGATATATAATGATGCTATGAGTCAGTTCAGTCAAGACAACTATTTGATTGTGATCCAAAGCTTGATAAGACATCAAAATCAGGTCTGACTAGGTCAAAATTAAAAAATGGCGAAAAAGTAAAATAAAGAATAGAATATTATGGTCTCAGAGTTCTGGCCCAACAAGTTATGCTTGTATAAGTGATGAACCGTTTTAGGCTCTCTTAACTTTCTTCAATTATTCGATGCTTGGACTCATCCTAAAGTATACAAATTTGGATGTTCAGTTTGAGGACCCAGGTAATCACGATTGAAGAGATAATTGCTTTTATTGGTGTTTGTCTTTGTCGGTGTGTTTTTTGTCCTGGTATTCTGGTAAAGTCTTTGTGGTCCCAAAAATATGGAATTCCTATTGCAGGTTTTATGTAAAAAAAATGCTTCAAAAATCTTTATGAGATTTGACAATAAAAAAGCTAGAAAAACAAATGAAACAAACGATAGCTTTTGTATGATTTGAAAGCTTTGAGAAAAATTTTTTGAAGTTAGTAAGTCTTGCTACAAGTAATCATATAAATTGGTTTAGGAATTATTAAGTTGTTGACTTGCCGAATCTGTGCTGGTAAAAAAATTAATACCATAATTTGTAATAATTGTACAAAAAAATATTTTTTTAAATAGAAATACAGTGGTGATTCTCTACATGGTTTTTACCAAATTTTACGTAAAATTACGTAAATTTACCAAAAAACACGTAATTTTCGGTACATTTACGCAAATTTACATTAATTTACGTAAAATTACGTTAAATATTGTAAATATTTGTAAAACCAAAAAAGGCCAATAAAATCTGAATAAATGCAATTTTTTAATAAAATTTTCAATTTTTTTCATTTTTTCTTTTTGAATAGATTATATTTTAAAATTTTATTTTTTTACGTAAATTTACGTAAAATTCAATTTTAATATACGTAAAAGTAGGTAAAAAAAGGTAAAATTTGAGAAAAAATAGCAAAAAAAAGTAATAATTATTAAATTTATTGAAAATTTATTAAATTTAATTTATCATTTTTTGTATACTAATGATTTGACCAGTCTCCTATTACAATTAGTCAGCTATTACAATAGGAATACTTTTTTTAAAGTGGTCAAAATATCTCTTACATTTTTCCGGACTCAAGGCCTTTTCAAATTCCCGCGTAACAGCAATAGCATCGTCATCATTTGAAATCTCCTTTTTCCTAACAAAATTTTTAGGATAGTTCCAAACCATTTCAATCGATTTGGATGGAGATTTTACCTTAAAATATTATTTACGTAAAATATATTAAAGCAAGCTCTTAATATATAATTAATTCATCTAAGAAAAAAATTTTTTAAGGATCTGCTCATTATAGTTCTTAATTATAGATTTTCACAGATCCTAAATACTCTTATTCTTTAATTCTAAAATAAAATAAAATTCCTAAGGGCAAAATTTTGCTCTATGCATCCCGTCTAAATCTTAGATGTTCCTCTCTAAGTATAACATCCAAGGAGTTTCTGATTCTTTCCAGAATTAAACTGCAAAACAACTTGCTTGTTAATGATAGCAGTGTTATTCTTCGCGAATTGTCACAGATCATTTTGTTACCTTTCTATGGAGCATGACTATCAGTTCTATTGACCAGTTCTCTAGTATGATTTCTTGCCACCACATCTTGCTTAAAAAGTCTTGCAATACTGTCAACTTTCAACATTTATGTCATTTCTTCGTCAATACTCTTTAAATTTTGGTCTGGCTTTTCTGTTCTTCAGAGATTTTATCGCAGTTTCTATTTCTTTTTAGATTATGGTCTATTTAGAACTCCTCTAAAGTGCTGAATCAATCTTTGTCCTTGCTCTTTTTTAAATGTTAATATACGATCTTCTTTGTCTTTCACTAACTCTTTTGCTCTTTTCTTTGAGGAGCCATATATCGCATTGTTGATCTTGTGTAGAATATGTGGGCCCCCTTTAGCTGGTTTCTTCTGCTTTGCTAGCACACTGGTTTATCTAGCTCATTTTGTCATCCCTTGCTTCCCTTTTAACAAACCTTTTTTTCAAGAATGACTTCGATAGAATACACAGATAAGCCTTGTGAGACTTTTTTACAATCAAGAAAATAAAATTAAATGTCTAGTTCAGTCAGCATTTTAGAAAACCAATTGTACGATACAGACAAAGACACAGAAGCATTAAAACACTTTTTTTGAAGTAAAAAACAGTAAGACAAGTGGCAAAATTTAGGTATCTGATAACGAACATTCAAGTCACTGGGCTTTTCCGAAACAAAGGTGGAAAAATTAAAAAATTTAGTGTCACAAATAGAAAAAAAGATTTTTTTAATATTTTTATTGTAATTTTAATCAAATTGGTGTCTTTTATTAAATTCTAACTAAATTTCTCTAAGTAAATACGCTTTCAAAATCGATGTGAGTACCACCGATGTACACACTTGGAACACACTCACATAAGCTTTTAACACTCTAAGGACCGTTGTCAATTTGATACCTTTTTTTATGCTTTATATGATTTATTCTTTAAAAGATAAACAAGAATAAAATTTCAAATTGTAACCGGTTCTTTGAGTGTTAAAAGCTTATGTGTTAATTTTTTTAATTTTTTCCACCTTCGTTTCGGAAAAGCCCAGTGACTTGAATGTTCGTTATCAGATACCTAAATTTTGCCACTTTTCTTACTGTTTTTTACTTCAAAAAAAGTGTTTTAATGCTTCTGTGTTTTTGTCTTTATCGTAAAATTGGTTTTCTAAAATGCTGAGTGAACTAGACATTTTATTTTATTTTCCATTGTTTCTTTAAGAAAAAGTTTCTTTTTTCTATTTTCTAAATTACATTTATTTTTTTAAAGTAAAAAGTAAACATTCAATGTTAAGCTTGATTTTTTATGTCTGCAAATTTCTGCAAAATTTTTTTTTTTTGTTTAACATGATTTGATACACATTAAAAAATGTGTCTGCATTTAGTATTTCAATTAAAGATGATCATAAAAATTTGTTCATTAATTTCAATTTGCCGGAAAGACTTGCTTAAAACATAAAACCCAATGTTGCAGCAAAGAATTAGTAAACTCTGTAGTAATAGAAACACTAATGTCCAGAAGTGAATGTTAGGAGATCTGTGAATTTTACAGGAAAAGTCTGATTATCTTCTTCACTGGAAGCTTACGAAGGATTCAAGGGATACACGTAAAGAATCGGGTTTCTCTCAACGGTGGTACGCAGAGCATTCTGATACAGAATAGAATGGTCTATCTGATCTTTTCTTCTTCTTAAGGCCCGTATCACCACTAATGAATTTTTTTTTATATCATAAAATTTATTATAGTTAAATAAACTGAGGGTTAGATATATCATTTTGAAGTTCATTTAATTCTGTTTATTTTAACATATAATATGACTTAAAATTTTAGAATTACAAAGATGCTAAAATCAAAAATATTCAGCTTTTAAAAATGTAAAATTTTATAAAAAATTTTTTTTCATTTAAATTCATTTGTGCTGGATAGTTTCAAGTGTGTAAGGATCAAATTTTCCAAAAAAAAAAAACAGCTTTTTTGATAAATATTTAAAATGGAAAAAAAATTATATAATATTATAGTTTTGTATATAAAGAAAATTTGTGATAATTATAAAATTCACTAATTGCTTTGGCAATATTTTTTGCATGTATTTTAACCTGTCCATTTGAACTTCTTAAGAAATAAGCCAACTCAATTTGTATTGTATTAACTTGAGATGACTTGTGTATGAATGTAGAATAGCCTCCAGTGTAATACTCTCCGTTTCCTGGACCTTTAATAGATGGAGATGGTACAACCCTATAGTTATATTTTTCAATAAAACATCCCAACGATACATTTCCGCGGATTATTTGCTCTAAACTGTAACCCTGGTTTTCTTTCAATGCGTTTATTGAGCTTTTATCCGTTTCTATTAGCACTGGTCTATTCAATTCATCTTCATTTAACAAATATCCAATTTCTGTCCAATTTTCCCTATGAGATTGACCATGAAGATCAATAATCAACAATTGCCTGTAGAGAAGGTTCATGTCTCTTTTGAATCTATTGATGTAATTGTGGTACTCTTGATAAGTTTTTTGACAATCAAGAGTGATTGACCTATTCGAACAACTGACTTGAGGGATGCGGTTCGGATCCATTTTTTTTCTATGTAAATTGTTGTACACCATAAAAGGTTTTTTATTCAAAAGAGAAAACAACTCTGTGTTCAATTCATTTGCAAAACGGCGTGTATTATAATCTATTACAAAACCACCATCTTCTTCGTTTCGATCTGCTATTTCTGCTGGATTCAAGTCACCGTCATGTGGTACACTAATCAAAACATTCAAATTTCCTATTTCAAATTCAGTATAGCCTTTATTGCCAATAATTGTTTGAGATTCAATGTAGCTATTTAATAAAAATATAAAAAAAAATAATTTTGATTTCATTTTTATTATTTTTTGAATTTTAAAAAGAAAAACTTTTTTTATTATAACTGATCGTAATTGATAAATTAGAGATTAAAGTCTGCATAATATTTTGTTCTAGGTGCACACCTTTAGACAACAATTTTGAGCTATTTTAGCCTTGTATTTAAAACATTCGGTAGCTTGAAAATGTTTAACCTCAATTAAATTTTGCTTTAAATAATAAAATTCATGCTCTCTTTTTATTTATAATAAACTAAAGCATATGTTTTTTTCTAGTCTATTTTTGAAAGCTTATTAAATTCAGTCTATTAAAGAAATATTGTAAAGTTATTATAGTTATTATAGTTATTTGGAATGGCCTACCCCATGAAGTAATCGAAGTTTCTACAGTCAATCAATTCAAAAATAGATACGACGCATACAAGCACAATAAGAAGAAATCCTCTTAATCAAATAAAAGCAATAGCAGTTAAATTTTTATAGAATTAATCGTATTTAAATTATCCTGAATTTGTCTTAGCCGTAACTCTCTCACTCTTTGTTTATATTTTGTCCTAATCATGAATCTTCACCAATACCCACTATTTCTTTGGAAATGAATCTAGTCTTCGTTGTATCTAGCTACCATAGCTGTTTTCCTAGTAAAACATCTTCGCAAGCCTGCAAAATTTTGTGAAATTTGGTACGAAACAAAATACTAGAACAAAAATTAAAGCTTAAAACTTTTTTTCTGAAGTTTTAAATTAATTCTGTAAGTGCAACATACTACATACAACATACATATAATGAATACTTGAAATTTAAATTCAATTTAGGATAATTAGGGATTTACAATGAAAAATTTTTACCGATACAAGCAATTTTTAATCATTAAAAAATTTAATCAAAATTCAACTCAGTTCGTTCAAAATAAAATTAAATAAAGAGTCCAAGAAATTGCTTTGATCAATCTTTAACTAACCATACAATTTATTTATTTATATAATAATGCTCTTTCAGATTAAAAAATAAATAAAAATTTAAAATCAAAATAAAAAAAAATAAAAAATAAGAATAAAAATAAAATGAAGTAAGCATAATATAAAAAGGAAAATATTATGAAAATGTTAATATATAAAATGAAATAACGAGTAATAAGATACATATATTTGATTATCTGAAGACTCAGGAAAGAAGGAAGAAATGTTGTAGACAATGGAGTAGGGTATTCAATATATCTTGATTCGAAGCCTTGTTTGTATTCATCTACTAGTCTGACAACCAATGGAATTGAATAACTCAGTCTTGTCCCAACATACCTCTCACTCAACTCAAAAGGTCGATTCGAGACTGTTTCTAATTTAAGTTTGTTAAAAACCTTGTGATGCATGATATTGGAGAGAGTATCATATTTTAATCTAAGTATAGATCTTACTGCTGTATTCTGAATTGATTGTAATTTTTTGATATTTTTTTCTGAAAATGAATTCAAGCAAGGAAAAGAATAATCTAGGATTAATTGTTTTATTTCTTTTAGAGATATCATTTATATATATACTAAATAAAAGTGGAGTAATAACGGGTGATGCATAAGTAAATGGACAAAAGTTAAGTTAACTTGCCCGATCATGCAAATAATCAGGGGAGCATTTATATATTTATTTATAAACTACTAAAAGTTAGCTATAATATTGCAAAAAAAAATTTTTAAAAATGGGACT